>BPLR01009325.1:0-26848 GCA_021605095.1 Caerostris extrusa | reverse complement strand
CTTTGTTTGGAAGTTCAATGATAGAAACAGGAATTTATAGGAAGTAAGTTGTAATAATTTTCTTATATTTAAAATTCAAACAAAATTAACTATTTACTTGCCTTCAAGAAAATAATATCTGATCTCTCTCTCTCTCTCTTTCTTTTCTAGAGTGCATGCCTTTGATTATCAAGCTGTATGTTTAGAATTGGATCCACATATGGATTTTCACCCTATCTTCTAACAGTAATAATAATTTCTGGTTTGCATATGTGCAAAACAGAAAGAAGATACATTTGCATATATACAAATGTATTTTTACATAATACAAAGTTGTCATTAAATGCAATGAAACTGTGTTATTTGTGATGCTTTAAATTATTTTTTACTGTATTTTTGCTTTTATACAATGTCAATTTTATTTAGGAATTTATAGCAAAATTAAGAATATCATTGAAATTCTGTATCATCTTAGTCATTTGCTGGCTAAAATATTCCTGTCAAAATCTTTATTTATATAAGTTATAAATTATATTGATTATTTCTATTTTATTGAAATTAAATAAAAGCCTGTGGCATATTATTTTCTAAAGTTCAACTTTATTATATCAAAGGAATGTATTCATTAAACACACTTTCGTTATTATTCTCTGTAAAAAATATTGAGATATTTATTTCGGCGGGAACATATAATGATGTCTAAAAATTTGTAATTGTTCATATATTTTTAAATAAACAAAAGAAAATGTTTTTTCAGGTGCATTTATTAATTAGTGTTTCTAAATCATGAGAAACTAAATATGATAGTTTATTAATGCTTTTTTTATAGAAAAATTAATTTAGAAGTAACTATTATTCGGATTGGGTATCCTTGAAATTCTATATTATATTTTCATTCAATTTAGTAGTCTTAGGAATGATTCATTATATTATTAGAATTGTAATGCATATTTGTAGTGAGATTTTCTTTTTCATACAAACAGTCTTTCATTCATAACTTCATTTTTTATGGTTTAATTTTCGTTAAAACAATTAAGACATACAAAATAAAAATTAAATTAACTCTTTTTTATTTTAAAGTTCATTTTAAAGTGATGCCCTTTTATTGTTAATATACAATTTCTTAATAATAAAAGGATAAGTATATGTATAAAGAAATGAAATGTTTTAATTATTGTATAACTAGAAGTATTTTAAAAATCAGTCAAACAATATGCATTGTTTTCAGCATCTTCATCAAATGAGAAATCTTCTAAATTGCAAAATCATGCAAAAGAAAAATCAACTTAAAAGTAACATAAATCATTTTCTTTTATAGAAATTACTGAATTTATTTGAATTTGAATAACTTTAAATTATTCTAAGCTTTTTACTTTATTAGTATAAAATATTTATTCTTCTCCTTTTGAATTAAAAGTTGATTTTTCCCCCTATTTTGTAGCTTATACATACAATTTAGTCTTTATGAATGTTGGTCTAAAGATTGGGTGTTGGCTGTTAATGGTAAGATCCTTAAAATGATTATCAATTTTGTATTCTTTTCATTAAAAAATTCACTTTTTTATTGAAACAACGCCATCTTTTCTTCTCTGTTCTTTTTTAAATAAAAGTAATTTGCAATTTCAAAATATATTTGTAATCCTCTTTCAGTAATGCATATAAACATAGTCAACAGAAGAGACATAAAATTTAATTTTAAAATTATATGTTTCTGATGATCTAACATAAGTTTTGAATAAAATATCTCAAAATAAAAGTAAATGCTGGGCTCAGATGTATCTAACCGATGCTTTTACGGCTATCAAAATTAAACAAAAGATTAATCTCACAGGGATTTCTGAGAAGACATCACTTTTTATTCTACACTACTACTATGCTTTCAGACAGAAACCAAAACTAAAAATCTTTTTCATTCAGCTTAGAGGTTTTCATTACAAAAATCATCTTGCTTCAGTTCCTTCTTCCAACAATAGCATCTTGTCATATTACTTTGATAGAATTCATATTACTACATAATGCTATCCTTTTACAAAAAGAAATTATCCATAATCTTTTAACTCTAAAATTTTCACGTGTATAATGTTTAATCAAAAAATACATTTACATGTAGATATTTATCAAACTTAACTTTAGAATGTGCAGCAAAAAAATATATCATAATAATAATTCTTACTTAATATTTTCACTTCGTAAATCAGGGTAATATTTTGAAAAAAACATTTACATATGCCTAAAGCAGTAAATGTTATACTTGATTTTCTCAGAAATTGACTATGAAAACATTGGGAATGAAAGACTCAAAATAAAGCCACAGTCCCCATCCTGTGCAAAAAGAGATAGATCGGTTTGAAATGTATGTCAAGGTTTCGCAGGAACCAGTGAAAGGTCGTCTAGTCCATCTTGCCATTCTGTGTGATAAGTATGGCGGAATAATATAAGTATAAAGCATAATAAGTAATATAATAACTGTAATACATAAGTATAATAGAAGTAGTAATGAGACTCGAATAAGCGCAACATACTTTCTATAATATAGTGCAATGTGTTACAAATCTTTTCGTTTGTATATTCTGGCTTCATACCTTGTGTGCTCATGGTTAAATTATTTAGAAATAACTTCCCTTGTATCCTATATCTGGCATGAGTATCGGCAAATAGTCTTGATCCCGTAACTGAACAGATTTGTTTCAAAACAATTGATTCTGGAAAAAAAAATTTTGATAGGAATGAATGATAGCTTCGCATCTCAGCTAGATAGTCTCCTGTAAATTGATGTAGTATGCACAGAGTCAATGTTCTAGTGGAATTTTAATTTAATTATATCTGCTGTTAAATAATATTAGCATACTGATTGCTTTTCCATAATTTAAACATCATCTCTGAAAGGACATTGTTTATCAGCAAAGATAAACCATAGAGAGAAGAAAATCAGATTATGTTTTAAAAACACATTTTTATACAGAAAATAATTTTCACGTGTTTGATGCACACATAAGATAGCATCCATAATGAAAACAATGCTGGCAAACAGGTGAGTAAATAAAAAGTCCTTGATTCTCCTCTCGTCGCTGTTGACAATAGGAAAGCATGAAATGCAATACAAGTTTTTGGCCCAGCAGATTTTGCAGAGTGCTGATTTGTAGCTACTATAAAATTCTATGATTTTAAAGTTGTACCACTGATGTTATATTCTATAGCTTTGCTGGAGATAACTAGTATACAATCCCAAGCCAGCCAAATTTGAGAAATAACATGTACTAATCACATGGCAGCGTGAGTTCAGATCTCGTAAAATAATGAATCAGGATCAGATCCCTGGTGCTTTTGAAAGAAATGTATAATTTCCATAGTATCCTATATATGCACCCTGTTTAGGAGTACATTGTGAAACTCTGTATTAAACTGAGTGCTATCAATCGCTTGCTTCTCAGTCGAGAGTACTTTTACATACAAGCATTTAAAAACTGGAAGGCTTTTGACGATTATATTCCTGGACAGGACTGTGTATTACTAGATCCATTTGGTGCATTCCTTTTCACGTCAAGGAAGTCTGAAAACCTTTTGCTTTGATCTCATATAAAGTTTGCTGCCGCTGTCAAACTCTGCTTGGGCAAATATACCCATAATTAACCCAATGACAACAGAAATTTTCATTGCATTTATTTGGTATGTCCACCATGTCATTTTTGAGTGAGAGTGACACTGCATTTTGATTGCAGGCAATTTTATAGGCGCAGGGCACGCACACCAGCGCGCGCAACGCTTGTCAATGGTTCTGGTTACCTTGTGCATCCTAACGTCTGCATATGACGCAGCTTCTATAAAACTGGAATCAAAGCGCTGGAAGCAAAATGAGATACAGCAGAGATGTCAAACGCTACGAAGCAGAACATATATATGGACGCTCAGCCCAACTGTCTGGCCCAATTATCATCCAGAAGTATACCTTATTATTATTATCATTACAAATTTAACCTGCCATTTTAAAATAATTTTGCTTCCACTCATGTGAATTTTGTTTTTAATCTTTTTGGAAACAGGACATGAACAATGAATCTGTAAACTATAATTAATAAAACTTTAGTTCCTAAGATATTATTGGTGGCCATGTTTCCTACATCACTGCTACAATTTCGCATATCTGAACGAAAAAAAAAAGTATCTATGTGTCTCTGGCCTTGTTCCAAAGAGGCTTCATTCTGGACGCACTGTACTGCGCCAGCATAGACCCAGACATTGTTCTCTATCGTTATACTATGTGTCTGTGCCAACTAGACTGAAAGCACTGCCCGAGATAAAAGATTACAGCAAGAAAATGTTTGGTTTTTGAATAATGTCCATATTGTGATAACAGAGGGCGGTTTCACTTCAATATATAAATTATGAAAATCTCAGTTAAGCAGAGCAAATAAAGTTTAAATTTTGTCAACATTGTATTACAGTTAATTTTTAAAAAATGTAAATCATATCATAATAAATCTTTTAATGTGATCATTTACAAAGGAAAAATATTTCAATATACAACTACATATCAAACTTGTTTTTAAAAATTTATTTTACTATTTAAATTATTGAATACTGTTTCCGCGAAATGTTCGAGAAAATGAAGGGATTACTTTTGTTGTCCTTTATTACGTTTAACTTAATCGGTAAATTTTAAAACTTTATTATTAATTTTCATACCCTTCACACTGTTTTATTCACTTTAATAATGTTAATAATATATTTATATATTTTTTATTCAAAAATTTTTAATTTGGAAACAAATATTCAGATATATCAAGTTTGCTATAATGTTTTGACAATGTAAGTTGAAAATGTATAATAAAAATTTTTCATCTCTTGTTTACAAACAAAGAATCAAATACAATATGTGTTTTAAAATACTATTCAAATTATATGTATTTGCATTCATTAAAATTCAATTAATGAAAAAGAAATTTTTAATTACTGCTATGTAATTATATATATGTATTTTTACATATATGGTATTATACATATATATCAATATTTATTCAGTTTGAGTTTTTATAAATCTAAATTGGTTGTTTTCACTAAATATCATTAAATTTTTCATACTTATACTGAATACGAAGTCACTATCATTCATTCAAATAGGGGTGTTTAAAGAAATTTTTATAATTATGCTAACTTACTGTATAAAATTAATAATATGCAAAAGCCAAATCTGTTTTTAATACATCATTCTCTTAAGATTTACCCCTTTTATCTGCTATAAATTTATCTGTTACTGATCAGTGCTACAGAGAGTCCGGCTAACTATGGTAAGATCTAGATATATCACTTTTGTATGCTCATCAGTTTGTAACCTGTGCAGAAATGTACATCTGTTTTTGTACATTTCATCTACCTTGCCTCCAAACTGATTCCTTCATTAGAGAATTGAATTTTTTTTTTTAAATATATTTTCCTGTTTGAATGGGGTTGCCAACTGAATTTTGTTCTTAAGGTTTTTGCAGTATTTAATTTGTTAAATGGAAAGTTATTGCAATAATCATTGTCTTGGGCTACTGCAGTGATTGTTGCTGTTGTGCTGATAAAAACTGTAAAAAAAAAAAAATTATATGCTATTTTGGAATACTTTTAAAAGTTTCATTGTATAATTATATATATTTTAATACATCAAGAAAAAGAAAACTTGATTTTTTCCCCTTACATATTATATTAAACAGAATAAAAGGATAGGATATGAAATATCTTTATATCCTCAGATTTGGCTTATTGATTGAGTAGATTTTAAATGTTGGAGTGATTAACAATTATTTACTAAGCTTGCCGTGAAATGATATTGCATAAGCAGTGGTATGTGGTTATGTTGTTACTATGTAGACTATTGTGGATTTTATTAATTAATGCATTTTATTTAACATTATGGAAAAAAATTGTTTAAATTCATAACAGCATATCCCTCACTTTCTTAACTCTTTGGTTCATGAAAAGTATTCGAATTTTCAAAATATTAAAAGAGCTAAACCATAGCACATCTAGCTAATTTTATTCACTAACTATTACATGATTCCATATTTCTCATATAATGTGGAGTGCAGCTATTGTTTATTCAGATTGCATAATGCACAGCAGGAAAAGTGTGTGTATTTAAACTGTTATATATCTAAAAAAGAAAAAAATCTCCAAAATGTTTGCTTGTGCAAGTAAGAAAAGGTCATGGAAAATCTGTTTGCACAATTTAATAATTAAAACACTTTTGGCCTTAGGTTTGATGCTAAATTAGCGAAATAACAAATCTAGAAACTAGTTGGCTACCCTGATTTGAAAATATATCATTGTTAGTTTAACAAAATTACTAACTTTTTAGGGTTATAGTTTTTGGGGATAGGACTAGTTTTTGTTTCATGATATTCATTTATAAAAAAAATTCCACTCCTATCAATGCAGTGTTTGTTAAAATGTTATTTTAAAAATTTTTGATTATATTTTATATGTGAAAGAAAAGTGTTTAAATGTGGTAATGTGTACACAGTTTTATTACTACACATAAAATTAATCATTGTATAAAAATTAAATATATTATAAAATTGTGTTTATACCATTAGATCAAACCATTTTCTTTATATTGGATTGAAGACTAAACTTGGAATTAAACATATTGTTATTTATTCAGGTTTAAAAGAAAAATAATTTTGTTGATATTCCATGAAATACTTAGTTGTAAATTATTAAAGTGACATAATTGTGATAAAATATTTGGGAAAATAAGTTGAATTAAATTAAAACATATTATAGGAAAATTTATATGTATTGCTTGTTTTGTAATGTTTGATAATTTTAGGATTTTCATTTGAAATTTAGCAATAGCCTTCTGGAAAAATAGTGTTTGTACAGTTAAAAAAATAAACAGTGTTAATTTTTTATGTATATATGATGGCGATGGCACAAAGGTAAATAAACGTGATTTCTTTTTTATAAATCTATTAATAAAATAATGACATTGATACGACTTTTTACTTTCTTTAAATATGTGTTCATGCACATGTTCAAAAAGAATTCAAAATTTAAAAAGTCTTCCAGTAGTTTTATTGAAATTAGAAACTTTGCTTATCTGAGTACAAAAAAATTGTTGAATAATTTTTAATTATTTTAAATTTAAAGCCAAAATAGTAGCATTTTAGAGTTGAAGAATTTAAGATCATGTCTAAAGACAAATGCTTTATATAAAATCATTTCAGTATTCAGATTTAAGGTTTTTAAATCATCCTGAATTCGTTTCATCTTGATATTAACAGTCTCAAAAGTTCTTGAAAATGCACATTTTTGTATTCTAACACATATCATGATAAATGCTTCATTGTGTTATATATGAGTGATTTATCATGAATCATGCATATCCCTTTAATGATTCATTATGAATCATGCTTATCATTGAGGATTTTCATTATGAGTTGCCAGTTTTTGTGTACATGAAATATTTGTTCTTAGATTCTTTCTATAGTTTGAAAATAATATGTAATATTGCCACTTACAGAATGCAATTTTTTTTGAAAAATAGTTAAAATTACATAATATACTTTTAAAGAAAAATACAAAACAATTATTCGAAAATATGTAATTTTTATTAACTGCATTAAAATTTGAAAGATTTCTTGTTTAATTAAAATCATAAGTTGCAATATCAAATTCAACTCCTAGGGGTAAATATTTTTCATAATAAATAAAATTTAACTTCAAATAGTTCATAAACATGTACTTGTGTTCTAAAATGTAAAGTATATTATTTGAATTTATTTTTTGATTAAATGCATTTATCCATATATTTCAAACAAAGTTTCTGAGCCTATATAAAAATTGTATATGTAATGGGCATTTGAATTATTAAAAGAAAATAATTAATTAATTATGTTGCAAAAAATATTTATAAACATATATTTCCTGAATTTACTTTATTACTTCTGAATTCTATTGAAGTATTATGTACCAATTAAAAATTATCATTTATTCACTTTATAAAAAAAAAAAACTTTAATAAATTCATCTTTATTATTCTAATAATGAAACAAAAAAAGTTATGTTGGATATATAGCTCTAAAAATACGTTTCAGTTAAATAAAAAATTATTTTAAAAAGTGATTTTATTGAAAGATAAAATGTTTTAACGAAATCTATGAATTGATTTATTTTCAAAATGATAAAATATGTTGATGTAAAAATAAAATTATGAATGGCCGAAAAATATGATTAACAAAACTATTGTAATAATAAGAAATTTTAATATTTGTTATGTGTAAATATACTACATAAAAATATTACTTGATCATTTTAATGCAAAATAAATAAGATTTATTAAATATATATATATATATATATATGCCTTTCACACATTATTCAAATGTTCATTAATTGTTAAAATGAAACTTTCGACATGTGTTTCAGTGATCTTCATGCGATGGTCATGTTTCTGACTTAGATAGAATATCTCAAAAATATATCAACATAATAGGGAAACTACAAAGGGATTTAATTATTTTGTGATCAAAGCATGAAAATTCTGAAACTTCCTTTGAATTAAAACAGATTTTAAAAATCCTGCTTTTATAATATTGTGAATAATTGGTGCTCTAAAAAAAATGTCATTCATCATAAAATTTATGTGTGTATTCAATCTATGTAACCATCATGTTTCCCTATTTTTTAACCCTTTTGTTTTTTTTTAGTAAAGCTTTTTAAAATCTGCATCAATATAATAGTAATTGGTTTGTTGTTACGTAACTTTAAAATATGAAATGAATTTTTACGATAATCCATGTTTGATAATGGTGTAGGTAAAAGTTATATACAATTAAAAGCCTTTTTGTGTATATTTGTTGCATTTTTTTTTTTTTTATTAACACAAACAGATTTAATACTAATATAAATAATATCTTTTCAAACATTTTATAAAAAATTGAAGATATATATATTTGCACATGTTATATAATTTACAAATATATTACTTATAAATCCATTTATTTTGGGGCCTGAATGGTCGAGTGGCTAGCGCTCTGGCCCTGGATACCACAGGTTTCGTGTTCGAGTCCCGGCGGTGCCATGGATGTTTGTAGTGGTTCGAAATCCACTTTAAGCCGAGGTCCTGGTCTCCTTTGACTGTATGAGCGTCACAGAGCAGAAGTCAGACTTCTACCTACGGTTTGCTCCATCAGAACAGAAACTGCACCCATCTCCCCTCCTTCCATGAGGGATACGACAACAACAACATAAATCTATTTAATTGTAGTTGATTAAACAGAACTTGATAATTAATCATCCAAATAAACCTTAATTTAAATACAGGGTGATTATAACTAAAATTCCACATTCAAAACACTTTAAAAAATGAACTACTCGTCACAATGAGTTCAAATTTGAATTGAAGGTATTTGAAGAAGGGGAAATGGTATGACAACTGAAAAAAAGTTCTAAAGTGCATTAATAGATGGCGCTGTAAGCGGCCTAAAAGAAAATTAATTCGGCTGGCAGTGAAATTTTGAATCGAAATGGCAACGTATTTGGCATGAAGTTACACATTAAACCAACTGGAGTGTCAATGTGCTGGATTGTTTCGGTTTTTTGGACGGGAAAAAAAATGACTTCCAAGTCATTCAAGAGTTGTGACGCTGCTAGTGGAAAGATCATACCCAATTGGATGGGAAAAATCGGTAGAACTTTCTTTTTAATGCCGTATCGTTTTCCCCTTCTTCAGTACCTTCAGTTCAAATTTGAACTCACTGTGACGAGGGATATTTATTTATTTTTTTACGGCATTTTGAAAGTGGGACTTTAATTATAATCGCCCTGTATATCTATTTTCCCCGATTACACAGGCAACACTACAAAAAGTTGTGCTTGAATTAAGTGGTGTTTCTTATAGTATTTTTGGGCTCTTTTACTAAAAAAAAAAAAAAATTAAATTCTGTCACTTGCAGATTATCCTAATCTAATTTTCTGAATTTAGTATATATACGAGACAGCATACATAAAATTTTAATCAATATGACGCCATTACTAAAGAAGATTACACAGGGGTTGAGGATGGCAATTTTTTTTTTTCAGGGGGGTGCTTATTATTGGAAAATTATATTGTGCACAATTTCATCAGAAATCGCAGCTTAATTTTTTAAGAATTTGGTATATAAGGAATGCTTTTTGGATTCAAAAACATTAATTTAATTAATAAAGTAAATTAGTATATTGAAACAATTATGATCTTGACAATTCCTAATCAATGTGAATGTGAAGGTAGAAACATAATAAGATGCGAGGCTGTTGAACACCCAAAAATTCATCTCTCTGCAGTGAATTCCAAGCCATTGCAGGATATATGGAAATGAGTATGCTGATAAGTTGGCCAAGAATGGATCACAAATGATGCAACCTGACCCTCCTTTGTCTTTACGGCCTATACAGCGATATATATATTTCCATATTAACTCCTGCCTTTTCAACCCGACCTGAGTGATTAGCGCTCGATACCGCAGGGTTTCGGGTTCGAGTCCCGGCGATGCCATTGGCGTTTGTAGTGGTTCGGAATCCACTTTAAGCCGTAGATACCGGTCTCATTTGACGGTAGAGCGTCACAGAGCCCAATCAGCATTCTCACCCACATCATTCCCAAATTGTATAGGGGCAACTCAGCTCTAGTCACAGTGATGTGTAGTAGTAGTAGCAACCTTTTCAACCTGTATAGAGAGAAAGCTTCTGAGAAAAGGAATTCTCTAAATCAACAAGAATTCCAAATTCCTTGCCTAGAGTGGTCGGCGTAGCTTGCTTTAGACTTGTCATGGGTCATAACTACTAATAGAGTAGCCTGTAGAATAGGACTGGCTGCTACAGATATCTGCTCCTTTCGCGATCATGGCTTGCCCATGACTGGAGAGCACCTCATCATATTAACTGCTGTTCTTAACTGTATCTCTATGTTACTGTCAATGCCTTTAGTGCTTTTTTTTTTTGTCGTTTTTTTACTGTAATTGGACCGCTCGTTGTCTAATGGCCGATAGGTACGAGACAGGCCTAAGATTTAAAAAAAAAAAAACTATATTAAACAACTATCATGAAAGAAATAAAAAATAGACATTCTCTACATTGTTCACTCAAGGAGAATCCTGAAAAGATCTTTTTTGAGGTAAGGCAAACACATTATAATGACTTGCAACTTTTATGTCACGTCTATTGTTAATTTATTATTAAGTCGAATTAAGGAAAAAAATATAGGTTGCACCCAAATCTATCATTTATGCACAATCAAACCTAAATGCCGCCTGTATCCTCTGAATTAATACAATTTATTACACTAATGATTAATACAATTTATTATTTACAAAAAAAAAAATGAAAGATTTAAATTTGATTCACAAATGCTGTTCCCTCCAAGAGATTTTCAGAGTTTTCAAGTCTACTACGAATTCAAAAACGCGTGGTGTGCGACAGACCTTAATTATCACACAGTGTGATAGAAGAAACCACAACGGGTTCACTTTGGAAATAGGTGGAAACTCCGGCTTGTTCTGTCCCTCCAAAGAAAATAACACTTCTGTCGACTCATCGCAGAACTCTCTGTTCTTCTCAAAAACCTCCTTTAAGAAAATTTGTCATTAGGGAGGGGATAACTTCCATCACTTCTCATTGAGTAGACATTTTTTTTCAGCCCATGGTCTATCACCCATCATGGTGTAGTCCATATTCCCTCTGTAATTGTTTCCGCCTGTGAAGGTCGAATCAATCACAGGCAATCGTTAATTTCATGATGTCTCATTATCCATGACACCGAATAACTGCTGCCAAATTTGAGTGACAGGTTGCTCTCATTAGAACAAAACACTAATAGCATGTAATATAACGACTCATAACACTGGTTATCCGCTTTCAAATTTGAGTAATAGACTGTTATTATGTTCTTGTCAAAGAACTTACATTCCTCTCTCCTGGGAACGAAATACTACAACTCTTCCCGTGGAAAATGCTATTACTGTCTCAAGTTGGATTTCATGTATTTAATAAATATGTCTGGATGCCGTAGTGACGAACATAAGCAATTGCATCTTGAACGTACTCATGCATATGATATAGACCGCCGGCATGTGAAGATGGCAAAAACGTTAGTTGCATCACTATCATTTGCAAAGGTATTCGCAAATGAACGTATTCTACAGAGTGAAGCTTGGTCCGATTTAAACGGATGAATGTTAAACGTTCTGTTTCGTTTTTTGCATACATATCTACGATGCATTGGTGAAATAATTGGCCTGGTTTTTCAAAATGTGATTGCCCTCATTCTCTCGTAATCGTTAAGAACAGTACACTCATGTCCATAAATTAAGGATAATTCAGAATCACACAGAAATTGAACTCTAAAATAAAAAATTTCACCTGTATAATTATCACACACATCTTGAGGAAGAATATGCAAATTACAGGAAACCACCAGATGGCTCGAATAGTACGTCACAATGACGAGAGTGTAAGAGAGGGGTATATAAGGAATGGTGGCAAAGAACACAAGCGCTTTAAAAAAGCCTTTCGGTGCAATAACCGCATAGTTATGGCACAAAGGAAGCATTTGGATGATTTTTTTGAGGTAGAATTATCGGACGACTGGAATGGGGACGTACCCAGCTGGAAGTATCCGAGGAACTTGGAATCGCCTAGAGTGTCATCTCCAGGCTTTGGCAACGATTCCAAGATGATGGTAATGTGAGTAGATGTTACAGCACAGGTCGCCCCCGAGTTACAACGCCGAATGAGGACAGGTATTTAGCAGTTACTGCCAAAAGAAACAGACGGAGCACAGCATCAGACATGTCTCATCAGCTCTCTTCAGCTACCGGTACGACAGTTTCAAAGGAAGACCGTGTACAGACGCTTAGGGCACATTGGTCTATATGCTCGTAGGCCTGTCAGATGTGTTCCACTTACCGCAACTCACTGTCGCCTGCGATTAACCTGGAGTAGAGAGCATGCATTGTGGACACCGCAACAGTGGTCTTGTGTGATGTTTTCCGACGAGTCCAGGTTTAGTTTGCAGTCTGATTCTCGCCGGACTTTCATATGGAGAGCGCCAGGTACCCGTTACCACCAAGAGAACACAATTGAAGGACACAGTTACGGTGGTGCAGGATGGCTCGTTTGGGGAGGAATTATTCTTGATTCCAGAACTGACCTGCATGTTCAGAGTGTAACGATGACAGGCCACATCTATCGGGATGTCATTCTGGAAACACATGTACGTTTGTTTCGGGGCGCCAAGGGTGCTGAATTTCTGTTTATGGATGACAACGCCCGTCCTCACTGTGCAAACATTGTAGACGAATGCCTTCAATTGGAGGATATCACCCGTATGGATTGGCCAGCATACTCACCGGACTTGAATCCAATAGAGCATGTGTGGGATATGCTTGGCCGACGAATTCCAGCCGTTAACCCCCTCCCACATGTCAACCGGAACTTCGGAGGGCATTGCTTGACGAGTGGTGTAATATTCCCCAATATCAGATTGATAATTTGATACTCAGCATGCCTAGGCGTTGTATTGCCTGTATTGCATCGTCCGGGAGACATACTCCATATTAACCCTCATACTAACCATGTTATACTGTTTTTTGTAAATAGGTTCTTTTTTGAAATTTGCTCCAGGGAGTAAAATCGCAATTTTTATTAATTATGTCAAACATATAGCATCTTTTTTGCTCTTTACCTTTTGTTTAATAAATAGACTTTACAAATAAGTCACATTTGTTTTGCTTCTGTCCCTTTCTTTGCCTGAACTTCATTATCCTTAATTTATGGACATGAGTGTAGTTCATTGAGCTGAATTTCTTATTTGTTCCTTCGTCACTGACTGGATTTATCCTCTTAAAGTTGAAGTGATATTGGCATCATCCTGCAAAATGATTGAATAACAGATGGGCCGCCCTTTGCAGTAAAATATTTAGTATAGAATGTGTTGCCTTTGTGTCCAACAGATGGCGCTGTTTTTCAAAGTATATAAAACAATATAAAAAAAGAAAAATTAAAGTGAATTCCTACTTTTTTTTTCACTATATTGCAAAAAGTACTTAAGTTTATCTAGCGCTGTCTGTTGGCAGATATATGCAACTTAAATCTAGAAAAAAACTAAAATGAATTAATTAAATTTAATTACTGAATTACTATTTGAAAAAGTATATTAACATCTAGTGTCATCACAACAAGTTCAAAAAAATGTATTTGAACTTGAGTGGAGGAATAAAAAAGTATTTTATGAACGATTGAAAATTTGAACAGGATATATAGAGGGAGAGTGTAAGCTAATAGAAGGAATTGAAAAAACAAGCGCGTATTCGAATACAACGTTGTGTCAAAATTTCAAAGCAATCGGAGAAGAATTTTCGAAGATCTAATATTTTGAACATATGAACATTTATATTTTTATTTATATAGATATCTTAAATCTATTATATGATATCATCGCAACCTATTTATTCATCGTGATTGGTTATTGTCAACCATACTACCATAGTAGCAATATTTGGTCGAAATGGAAGAATAGCTATTTTTACAATTTTTACTAACTATCTATGCATCTTTAACTTGACTATCCTTTAAAATTAAAGTACACAAAGTTTTTCTTTATTTGAAACAGTGGACTACAGAAATTGTGAAAATGAATTTTCATGACTAAACTTACATTTTCCTGATTTATGGCTACTAAATTATATTAGTTTCTTAGTTTTCTCCCTACAAATTCAGTGTATGTTTACAATATACGTTGTTGTTTCCTATTAGGATTGATTGTGAAATTAATGTAGGGAGTTTGTTCATAGAGGACAACCTAAAGAAAATGTCAACAACATATATTTAAACAAAACAGCAGAGCACATATTACATATAAAAGCTTCTTCTTTCGCCATTTTACTTGAACACAACTGTGTCATCCATTTTCTTTTCTTGTAACAATGTTGCCACTCCGGCACAGAGAAACTTACCTCTCATTACAGCTACAGCTTGATCGTGCGCGCGACATTCTCCCCACCTTGAGTTTGGGGATACAAACTCAAAAAAATAGTAAACATAAAGATAAGATATTCATACAATTTGAGATAACAAAACGTACAGATAACAATACAACTATTTCAGAATAATGGAATACAAATTGAAATCAATGTTTTAAAGTTCAAAGTTCAAAAGTTTATAAATCCAGTCTTTTAACTGGTTTTATTTTCTAGTCTTGAGCGAGACACGGGAACAGTTTCATTAGAGTCAGTATTAAGCTCAGGGTATTCAGTTACCACTTCCGAACCTTCTGAGTTTCCGGTACGACTTGCTCATAGTTTGGTGTCAGTTCCAAAGGGTGCAGTCGTTGGTTTGGTCTTAATATGTTTCCATTTTCAATTCGCAGTCTCACAAGTCTGATGATTCCACCTTTTCCTGGATATTTTTCCAGTACTCTTCCTAGCATCTTTTTTAATACCCTCCTCCCCACCATGGAGAGGGGGGTGGGTTGGTTAAATTTCCAACGAATCTCGTTGACTCTAAATTCACTTTCACTTCAGTCGAAATATGGAACCGATCTTCTGAAGTAGTCAATTTTCTAATCTCACTTATTCTGTTGGTAACGAATACTGACCACCGTTCTCGACTAATTATCCACGTAAGAACTGTGGAAGAATCGGTCCAAAAGTAAGCCTTGACGTTGGGAAGTTTCGGAGCTTGCTTCACATAACTAAACAGCCTAGCACCGATGGTAGCGGCCATTAATTCAAGACGTGGTATAGTAATAGTCTTCATTGGAGTTATTCGTGACTTGGCTTGAAGTAATTGAACGGTCACTGAGCCCATACTGGATTCACTTCTTAAAAAATGCATGCCGCCTAAGCTGTCTTAGTGGCATCGACAAAAGTATGGATACTTAAATTGGATTCCTTCATCGCACCTAACCATCTGGGAATTTTTTATATTTTTGAAGTATTTCAGTTGTTTTATCCATTTTAAAAAATTGCTTCTTTATTTCATTGTTTACTTCATCATCCCATGATTCTCTGATTTTCAAGCGGCTTTGCAACAAAATCTTAGGTTGGATCATAACAGGTGCAAGGAAACCTATGGGATCAAATACTCGACTAACCAGTGAAAGTATTTTCCTTTTAGTTATCTTTTTCTTTTCATCAAATTCCAAAGATTCTGAGTCTATTTCTTAGGTATCTAAATTTTTGTCCCAAATCAGTCCTAATACTGGTGATCTTGTACTTTCTGGAAGATGCAGAGAGGGGGCAGAACTTTTCCCATCCTATGAGATCAAACATTCTTCTTTCATTACATTAGTTGCAGATTCTATGAATATCTCTAGTTCTGCATTATTTTTGTACACTAGTTACACAGTTATCGACATAAAAACTTTCTTGTAATTTTAGGAAATTCTTCATAGTAACATTCTTTTCGTTCATATCTTTCAATTAAGCTTTCTATCGCCGAAGGATAGTTTTCATCAGTAATAGGAAAAGATTCAATAAGCTCTCTAGCTTCTGACTTAATTTTTGTCGACTGAACTAAGTAATGAAATTTATCACAATTAGTTAAATTTTTAATTTCGTGTATGTTTTTAAACTGATTCCAGAAAGGTTAACCAGTCTCTTAATTCACCGTCAAATTTATACAGTTCTACTTCAGGAAGTCGTGGCGAAATATTTTTATACGGATTCTCGCACACCGCCAAATGAGAATTATTGCCAAAATTATTACTTTCGTTATTATTTTTTTTGCTCTTAATTTTCTCTAATACTCGTTTAGATTTAAATTCCATGATCAAAAGGCCTTTTCTCTATATTCTTCTACAATATTAAATTCAGTTATGAATTCTGTTTCATCGGTTAAAGCATCCAAATACTCATTATGTGTTAACTCTAATGAGTCCGTTTTCTGCTTAAGCAAATGTAAACACAGTTCAATTTCTCCTGCGTTAGCATTTTCATTTATCAACACACTCTCTAATTTGGTGTAAGCTTTTGTAGATGCAGCACTGTGCTGTTTTATTTCGTTTAATAATTTCCATCTTTACTATCTTTAATTAGTTCATGCACTAAATGATAAATATATAACTTATATCAATAACTTCAAAATGGAAATTCAAGTTTCTTACCGTTATCACACTCAAAACAAAACTCGTACACCCGGGGGCGCCAGAAATTTGTTTCCTATTAGGATTGATTGTGAAATGAATGTAGGGAGTTTTTTGTACATAGAGGACAACCTGAAGAAAATGGCAACAAAATATATTTAAACAAAACAGCACAGCACATATTATATAAAAAGCTTCTTCTTTCGCCATTTTACTTGAACACAACCGTGTCATCCATTTTCTTTTCTTGTAACACTGTTGCCACTCCAGCACAGAGAAATTTACCTCTCATTACAGCTACAGTTTGATCGCGCGACATACGTTGTTAAAAATACGTTTATCGGTTATTTAATATGAAAAAAATAATATATTTTTTTATGAAATTTAATTTAAAAAAAATCTATTAAAACAGTATATTACAGCAAACCTCCGAATTATTACAAGATAACAACTCTTAGTAAAATAAAAACAAAGTAATTATTTTATTTAAATACCCTTGAAAAGAAATAGCAAAACGTTACGAAATGGCAAAAACCCTGCTAATTTCACTCCTGCTCCTCCCCCGAAAGTCAACGCTTGGACTTAAAAAACAAGCACAACAAATGAAGCCTGAGAACTCCAACCAATTGTCTCTTCCCGCTCAACAGAAGGCTCCTCCTACTCTTCCTCCTTCTTCAGATGACTTTCCAACTCTTCCTACCCAGACCTCTCACTATACTACTTCTTCCAATACTCTGCAGGCATCTACGGAAACGCCTCCAACTCCTCTCATTCTGCAAACAATTAGTTGGGGTACTTTCAAATCTTTCTGTTTTAATAACTGCTCTTCAAAATCAACTAGTCAATAACATTCAATAGACCGACCAATAATTATATCTTATGCGTGACTTGGAACTCTAATAGTCTTAAAGGAAAAAATTAATGAACTACAAAATTTCATATCTGAAAATAAACCTCATGTAATTGCTCTCAAGAAACACATCCTCGACCAGGTGATTCCTTCAAATTCCAAATTATATCATATATCGCCTGATCGTCTTACCCACAGAGGAGGAGGCACGGCTATCTGCATTCATAAAAATATTAATCATCATCAAATTCATTTTTACTACAACCAGCTTTGAAAAACTCTGCTATTGTTATTAATCTCAAGAATAACCTAAAATTACTGTTGCTAGCATTTATCGCCCTCCAATTGGTTGATTCCTCACACAAGAACTTGATACAATAGCGAACTCCAATCAACAAGTACTTCTACTTGGTGACTTCCATTCCAAGCATCCTGCATGGAATAATGGACGCAGCAACATAAATGGTTCTATTCTCTTCGAATGGACAAATCTTTTAATGCATTCAATGTTATTGCTCCTAATGATCCCACATATTTCTGCCATCACAATCCCTGCAATAGTACTCTTGACATCGCACTTCTTAAAATTTAAACGCCGGGCCTGCTTCTTCCATCAACGATCTTTCCAGTGATCATAACCATGTGATAGTTGAAGTCTCTCATAATTCATTTACGCTCTTCCTCAATAGCATAATCACAACTACCAATTGGAATATTTTTTACTAAAATTCTTCTCAAAGCATTCCTGGTAATCCAGTCATCTCCAATATCCAAGATATTGGCAAAATAATTGATAAATTCAACTATGCTGTTACTTCTGCTATCAACCTTGCTAGCAAATCTAAAGAACTCAATACACCACACCAAAAACTTCCTACTGAAATCACCTCTAAAATTGCAGAAAAAACAGAATTCGAAAAATTATGGCAAGATACCAGGTTTCCTCCGTTCAAGCAATCCCTCAACAAGCTTCAAAAAGGAATAAAGCAAAAGATTCTCAAATTAAAAAGGACAGATGGAATGAATTTTTATTAGGTCTAAATCCAGAAGATAATTCTCTCTTCAAAATTAACAAACATTTTACCATTAAATATCCCAAAATTCCTCCACTGGTTGGATCCTCAGGTCTTATATTCTCATCTTCTGGTAAAGTGGAACTCTTTTGTTGAAAGCCTTGAACTCTCCTTTCAAGAAAACACTGAACCTTGCGATTACTCACAAATTGAGCATGTTGAAGATACAGTAACTTCCTTTCTAGCTGATCATCAAAATTATCATAACAATATTTTTTTTTTTTTTCTCCATCTGACATATTTAACTTAATCAAGAATCTCAACATTCGGAAATCTTCTGGACCTGACAACATTCCAAATAAAGCCTAATGTGTCTCCCTTAATGCCATTACTCATCTTGCAAAAATCTACAACAGCTGTACTAAATATCACTACTTCCCTCCTATCTGAAAAAGAAAATATCATCATGTTCCCCTAACCTGGCCAAGATAGAAAATTTCCTCAAAATTATCGGCCCATCAGTCTTCTTAGCTGTGTAGGAAAACTTACGAAACACTCTTAGTGAAACATACTACTTTTTTTGCGATAAAATTCCATAATTCCAGCAGAACAATTTGGATTCCGTCAACATCACTAACTTGTCATCAACTTCTACGTGTCACCAATATCATCACTGAAGGATATAACTATACATTTTACAGCAGGTGTCTTTCTAGATGTCAAAAAGCTTTCGATCGACTGTGGCACGATGGACTGATCTACAAAATGATCAAACTTCAATTTCCAACTTGGATCACACTTATCATTACAAATTATCTTAAAATAGAACCTTCAAGTTCGACTTCATAATGAATTCTTCACAATCGGTCGTATTCGTGCTGGTACACCTCAAGGAAGCGTATTTAGTCCTATTCTCTACAATATCTTTACCTACGACTTTCCTCAATGCATAACATTTCCACTTGCCTATTTGCTGACGATTCTGCTGCTCTTGTGGCGGCTTTGTAAAGGTTGCGTAGTGTTATTAAAATCCAGACGGCAAAATAAAAGACGATGATCAATTTTCACATTTACAACATCTTTTATTTAATTTCTAACGCCAACTACGTAATACCAGCTATGTTCTGTTTTCATTCTAGCGGGAAAATTCCCCTTTTAACAGTGAAAGTAGAAGTCGTTCAATGTGTATTCCATTTTTCATCAATAGGTGTCGCTACATCACTCCCCTGCCAGTAACAAAAGTTACGTTACTTTGAAAATGGTAGAAGAATTAATATATCTATACAAATAATGGCGAACCAATACACATTGATACAAATTTAAATTGCACAAAATAATTACAAAATACAATTACATATAAAAATTTACATACAATAAATCAAGTTAACTTTTAAAATGGACATGGACGAATTATAAGTTTGAAGAAAATTCAATAATGTCATTGAAACGAACAGGAAGTTTTACTTGTCTTCCACAACGTGTTGTTGTGTTTGGTTGTGCAACTTGCTGACTTGGTATAAATGTTTGCTCACTCGGCACAGATGTATGATCATTTGATGACGTTGGATTCAGAAGTTCATTAGGTTGTAACACATATGCCGGTTTTAATCTATCCACGGAAATATTAACTTGTTTATTTTTAATTGATAGAAGAAAGTTTTTAGGGGATCTTTTGCAATACCAAATAGGGTCCTTCATATGGGGTTCGAAAGGTTTTTTAACACTGTCAATTCGCAGAAACACATGTGAGCATGTGTACAAATCTTTTGGAATGAAGATCTTTTGTTGACATTTGTTTTTGGATTGGTATGGTTTTAAGTCGGCCATCTGTTTTCGAAGATTGCTTACAAAATTATCATCAGATATTGGCAATCTGGATTCTTCAAAGAATTCGCCTGGTAATTTAATAGTTTTGCCATAAACCATTTCAGCTATTGTATACTTACAGTCCTCATGTAGAGCAGCTCGCAAATCCATAAGAACCGTTGGTAATGTGTCCGTCCAACGAACGTTGTTATGACATCTAATAGCTGTTTTCAAGGTACGGTGAAGACGTTCAACTTTTTCCATTACTCTGAGGATGGTAAGAAGACGATGTAAACTTCGAAATAGTTCTGAAATAAATTGAGTGCCTCTGTCAGTAATAACACAAGTAGGTACACCAAATCGGGTATCCAATGCTCATGCTTTTGAACTTTCTGCAGTGATATTTGATAACGGTACCACTTCCATCAAAGAGAAACCGATCAATACACGTCAAGCGCCATTAGAAGGTGAATAAGGTCCACTTAAATCTATATGAACGACACTAAATCTCTCATCTGGTGCTTGAAATTGCCGTCCAATCAACCCGTAAACCCGTGTTTTTGTCGTTGACAAATAGACGGAATTGACGGCAATGTGTTGTAATTTCAGCAGTAGAGTCTGCCGTTAATTCTGTTGCTGATTCTGGTTTTCCGAAGGATTATTTTTCCATGCACATGGAGCTTTTTGCATTTATCAGGAAAACATTTTTCTCGAAAACGAAAATGGTAATAACAGTATTTGCCAGAAGGATTGTAATAGCGATTGCGAGACTTACTTCGATGAGAAGAAGAGTATCGACCTCTATTTCTTGATTGGGAACGAGAGTTCCTTGTGACACTCAGTTTTTCAAGTTTATTATCCAAAGATGCAATTTGTTGTTGTAACGCAGTTATGGCATCTGATCCTGATGAAACATTGCTTACGCAGTAAAGTTCTTGTTTCGGTTGCATTTCAAGAATACGATCCGCCATTAATGAGAGTTTTTTCAATTCCTTCATCACTAACTAGTAAAAATATTCCGCACGGAGTCAGGCATTTTTTGTAGAAATAATGTTGTTAGCACTTTGTCAGTAATTCCATCAGTAGCTAGGTTTCTCATTTTTTGTAAAAGTTGACTGGGTTTAAGATCTCCCAAATCAAGTCCTGTAAGTAGTCTTGAAGACGCTTATTTTCGCTTTCTTTAAAAGTATTCAGCAAACGTTCTTTCGCAGCGGTATATTTTGTTCTATTATCATCACTTATAATGTCCCACAAACTTTCAACAAATTTCGGTTCTAATTGCGAAACTAAGTAGTTGAATTTTGTATCCTCGGCTGTTATTCCACAAATTGAAAACTGTGCTTCAACTTGAAAGAACCATATTTCTGGTTTTTCTGCCCAAAAAAGGAGGTATTTTGACACTTACCCACGCTACTTCATCTTTTTTTCGCCGATCCATTTGTTTCAGTCATTTTGTAAATAAATCACAGTTTGCAAACAATTCACGGGTCACCAAGTATATGGCGGTATTGTAAAGGTTGCGTAGTGTTATTAAAATCCAGACGGCAAAATAAAAGACGATAATCAATTTTTACATTTACAACTCTTTTATTTCTTTAATTCTAAAGCCAACTACGTAATACCAACTACGTTCTGTTTTCATTCTAGCCGGAAAATTCCCTTTTTTAACAGTGAAAGTAGAAGTCGCTCAATGTGTATTCCATTTTCCATCAATAGGTGTCGCTACATGTTTCAGTCATTTTGTAAATAAATCACAGTTTGCAAACAATTCACGGGTCACCAAGTATGTGCGGCTTTGTAAAGGTTGCGTAGTGTTATTAAAAATCCAGACGGCAAAATAAAAGACGATGATCAATTTTCACATTTACAACATCTTTTATTCAATTTCGAACGCCAACTACGTAATACCAGCTACGTTCTGTTTTTATTCTTAGCGAGGAAATTCCCTTTTTTAACAGTGAAAGTAGAAGTCGTTCAATGTGTATTCCATTTTCCATCAATAGGTCGCTACACTCTTGCCCAAGGTGCTTCTATTATTTATGTTATCAATACTCTTCAAAATTTTCTGAATATCCTAGAGGATTGGCTAACTAAATGGCGCATAGCAATTAATGTCTTTAAATCTCAAGCCATCATTTTCCGAAAAGCACACGCCAGACAACCATATATTAATCTCTCCCTTTTTGATCAACAAATTGAATGGGCAACTAATATTAAATATCTCGGCTTAATTATAAACTTACGTTTCGAGCTCATATTCAAAAATCAAAGAAAAATGTTGGAAAATTTTTTATCTCACTCTACCACTCATTAATAAATTTTCTAAATTAACTTCGTCAAACAAACTTCTTCTACAAACAAGTTCTTAGGCCTATCCTTACTTATGCTGCCCCAATCTGGTGTCTAGCTGCACAATCTAACAAGAAATCTGTACAAATTATTCAAAACAAACTTCTTCGTATCCACTGGTGCACCCTAGTTTGTCCGCAACTGTACAATTCATCAATATTTAAAAATTGATTCTATTGACAATTATATTACTAAACTATCCCGAAATTTCTTCAATACCATTGCTACTCACGAAAACCCTCTCATCAAGGCATAAAACTATATTTACGCAATTGAATGGAAAATACAAGTATCCTTTCTCTACTTCTAAATGGAATCGAAGCCTCAAACCACACTAATTTCCTGCTCACTTATCGCTTTTTAGATATTTCACTTCAACGCATGTTTACTGATCATAAATTTCTTGTTACGTTTCCATCACCGATGATTTACATTTTTTCTCACTTTCTTCTTTTTTTTTTCTCTCAAATCATACGATTACTATTATCTATTTATCATGACTTTTCTTTCCTACTGCCTTCACATACCATTGAGTAGATGAACACTTTTTAAAGGCGAAAGTACTTTTGAATTTTTTTTTTCCCTTCAACGTATACGTATAATGGAAGACCAATTGAAGAGCAGAATTAGTAAATAAGAACACAAATAACAAATTAAAGCATGGATTCAACGTATATACTAAAGGATACTTGATTAAATAATTCAGTAATAACGCATTTAAATAATAATTCATTAGACTTAATTTTGAACAATTAAATACATAAGCAACAAATACCAATCAATGTGGATACCAATCAGGCTTATGGAATGAATTTAATTTTTTAGATAATTTTACGAATTTTCCTGACTTCCAGGTTCTTTCATCACCCTGTGAAATATAAATAAAATGATTATTTATGTAATAACTAAACGCCGACAGAAAACATCTACTACTCTAGTAAGGTTAAGGATGAAGCACCACAAAAACATGAAAATTTCTGCTGATAGTATTACAAAAATACCTCTGACCATAGCTATTTCTGATGTTGATTACTTATCACCATGTCTTTGATTGCCCAGCTGTTGAAGCAATCATGCATTGTCTGAACTATATATTGGAGGAGGATTTATATTCCGAGATGACAATCAACATAGCCAATATTATTCGGGAACACCACGATATTTGATTTTCTTGTACTCTTCAGGGGCTACAACAACATATGAAGGTAATAACTAGAATAAAAACTGACAGTTCCAAACTGGAAAAAAAAAAAAAAAAATTGCTGTATATTGTACTTGAATTGATCGCCAACTTAGCATAAACCTAGATTTGGCATTTGAATCGATGAATACCCGATAAAAATCTGCACAAAAATTATTTTTAACATTTTTTCATTTTAAACTAGTAGCTCCTGTTTTTTAATAAAATTTGATGATGACTTCTGAAATATCAACCATTTTATTTTTCTTGGAGTCTGACAATATGAAATTGAATGCGACAAAAATCATGCATTTTTATTCATAACATTGCTCATGATGCAATTTTGACACTTCTAGAACATAAATTTGTAGCAGATTTTTTTTAGACACCAGTAACCGAAACTTTTTTTTTTTATCTTATCACTCTTTTCTTTCCTTGTATGTAATAAATATCAAAAGAAAATTGTCCTGGCTATTTATTAATAATTAAAAAATTCTCTCCAGTCAATTTCTTTTATTAAAAATCCTCTCTCAACTACTTTTTCCATTATCTCAAATAGTGGATTTTTTAAGGTACATGTGATTTTTTTGTTATATATAACTACAATCTAAAATTAATATTTCTGTATAACAAAATTTTTAATAGAAACTCAGTAAATAAATCAGTTATTATTTTAACTATTTTTATTTTATATTATGTTAACTATTTTTTTCTCAATAAAATTATTGAAACTAAATCTTGCCCATGAAATAAAATACTTCAAGAATTATTGTAAATAAAGTAATTCTAAGCATTATTAGTTTAGAAATTATTATAAATTTTAAAAAATACTTTAAAAAGTATTAAAATTAAAAAAACATCATTATTTAAAAATTGAAGAACTTTAAAAGTTTTATGCTTTTTTTAAAATAAATATTGTAAAAATGCACAATTTATTTTTTATTGTGAGATACATTTTTACTATAATAAGTATTTCATGAATAGAATATTTAATAACTTTTTTAAATAAATATAAGAAATAATTCAGTAATTTTTATAAAAGTTTCAACTGTTTTCTATGGAACTAAACAGCAGTTCATACTAGTTCATTTTAACTGAACCCAATTGCTTAACAATACTCTGACTTGACTTGATGGGTGCTTTGAAGTGTATGCTCTCTTTTGATACTGCTTTATCCAAATGTTTTTTTTTTTTTTTTTTTTTTTTTTAATACAACACACAAAACAATTTGGCAGAAGTGAAAATGAAACCTTTATAAAGGAACCATTCTAAAACCTCCGAAATTCTAGAAATCATTGCCTAAGACGAAAATTCCTTTTAAAATACAAAGAAGAGTTACTTGTGTTTTCTAGCAACCAAAAGGAAGGCAGAGGAAATTAAGTAGGAAGGATAAATAGGAAGAGTAAATTTGAAAAAAGAAAGAAATAGATAAAACTATAAATCAAACAGTTCATAACATTTTACAGTTAAGTGATGATTAGAATATATGAAGTACAACTAGTACTTGAAATAAAAAGAAATAATAACCCCAGAACAAAAAAGTGGGGTACCCCATAGCTTACAAGGTTACGAGACTTTTGGTAGAAATTAAAGTATTGTTGTTGTCTTATAATAAGCATTCTCTGGCATATCAACTATCCAAGAGTAAGGCAAGATCCTATATCCAAAAGTGCTTTGCAGTTTATTTCATGCTGCTACATATTTCATGTATTGAAACAAAATGTATTCAACTGTTTCCAGAGTTTTGCAGATAGGACTCTGAATTTAGCCAATGATTAAGCATGAACACACTTTGTGTATATTTATAAACATTGCTAATTTTTTGTTTAATTTTAAAATTTTGGAAAATTATTAGATTATTGAACTGATGAAACTGAACATTAAAACAACATTAAGTATAATTACAATGAACAAGTACTAAGTAACAAACGAATGTACATCTGATATTTCATATCATCACAAAAACAAAAAAAATCTAAGTATATATTTACTAATTATAAGTATATAATTACTAATAAGTAATTAATAACTTTTTGTAAAACATCAATCGATGATATATTTAAGTAAATTTTCGAGCTTAAGAAAAAAAAAAAGAAACTTTTGTCAACTAAAATATTCATATGTAACAAAATGACTAATACAAGCTGTAATATATTCCATGCTATCTAAATTTTAGAATGTAAAACAAAAAATTTTAATTGATGGGTAGCTTACTATTTTCTCTATCTATACAGTTTAAGTTTTTTAAATAGAAAATACATATTTCCTTAAAATTATTTTTTTCTTTCTTAATGCACTGAAAGATATTACATATTCCATATAAATTTAACATTTTTGATACCTCATTATAGTAAGCTAACAACATAATCAATATTTTGCCCCATGCTAATTTGGATGGATTTTCAAGAACTTAAATTTAGATTTACTTGGAATTTCAGTCTTAAATTTAAGAAGAATAAATATTTAGTTTGTTTATTTTATAATTTGATTTAAACTGATGATATGCATCAATATAGTACACATAATATGTATAATCTAATCTCCATAACAAATTAGTTATGGTTGCT
>BPLR01009324.1:30000-91583 GCA_021605095.1 Caerostris extrusa | reverse complement strand
GTCTGCATATTTCAACCATAACAATAAACCTTTTTATGACTTTATTAATTAAAACACATCCAATAAATGTAAAGACTGATTAACAAACGCGAAAAAAAGTGGAAATTATTTACAATTAAGACTAGACAAGAGATAAATTTAAAATCCCTACAGTCCAAGTCCAGCCAAAAGTAATCATCGTCCAATTTTTTATTCAGTGCATAATCGCCTTATAACTCTTTCTAGTGCAATGCTTTTCAACAAAAAGATCCACGAAATAGAGATATCTTCAGTTTTCTTTTCAAAAGGTTGCGTCAATGATAAAAACACAGTTTTCTCTGGTCACGAGATACATAATATGGTCCCATCCGAACCTTACTATCCCACTCCCCATGCCATATACCCCCCCCCTATCTCATCCGCATTGAATTTGACGTTACAAAGGAGCGACCACTTAACTTCTTCCCTCAGGGATGGTCTGAAGAAATGCTGTAGTATCTAAATATCTCCCTCCACACATTGAATTGTGCTTTTTCCAGGGGTATCTGAAGAATGGCGATCCATACGTTTTTCCATTCCATTTGTTCTCGTTTAAGTGCTTTCGAAATCTACGAGAACTTTATATGGATGCCATCTATTATGAAAGCAGTTTTGCTGCATGGCAGTCTTTGAAATACACGCGAAATGTAGATTTATTGTTCTGTTAACTCAGTAGAATAGGATGGATCTGTCAACATTTCAAATGGTATTTGTGCTTTGTTGTCAGCGGGAAGAACAGTATGATATGCTTTCGGGAAGTTAGTTCATTAGAATTCTTTTAAGAAAGGCGTATATAAAAGTTTTTACAACATGTAATATGCTTGTTTGAATTACTACAGAGATAACAACATCGATAAATTGTGATTAACTATACGACGGCCACATAATATTCTACCAGAGAAATCTAACTTCACTGTAAAGAATATCTCCAAGCAGGAAAGTTCAATTCACCAAAATTGCATTTATTTACAAAAGAATATGCTTATTTCTTTCTTTTTTTTTTTTTTTTAACTATTTGTTTTTCTTAGATTATCCATTAGATGTGTTTAATCTGCTCAACATGTATTTTTCTTTTGTTTTTGAGTATGCACTGGAACCATATTATTAAATGTGTAATCATATTATTTAAATATATTAGCGTCTAAATAATACATTTTAAAGATTGGTCTGGTTTGTCGCACTATGTTTACATTTTTGCACACTATGGGCTAATTAGACGGGGACCTACAGCCTAACGTGGATTCCGAACCACTAACAAGCACCCGTACACCGCCAGGATTCGAACCTGTAGCCTGTAATACCAACGGAGTGCTAGACAATCAGCCATCGGGCCGCATATTTTAAAAGAAGCATTAATCATACTAAATAATAATAATTAAATAATAATAACAATTTTTTTGTAAAAATATATTGTTATGCGGCAATTAATAGCATAACTAACGCATGTGTTATGCAGCTTAGTTAATAACATAACTAACGCTTATATTATTCAACTTAGTTAATAATATAACTAACGCTTATATTATGCAATTTAGTTAATAAATAACTAACGCATATATAATACAGATTAATTAACAATATTTCCTCAATATTCATTAAAAAGGTTTAAAATACTTTTTTTTACAACAGAAATGAAGTTATTCCATAACTTTGATAAGCCTATTCCATAGGTTTAAAGCAACAGCCTAACCATCTGCCCTCTTAAAACTATCCACTTACTGTAAGAGGTATACGCGATATTTGACACCCTGAAGGACTCTAGTATTGTGTTTAGATGGTCCTGGTGCTTTATAAGTTTAAAGTGCTTTATAAAAATACCTATCTTTCGTACACGAGGCACAGACTTTAGGACATAGTACTTGAACAAAGTGGAACTGCTCAAGAGACCATCTGCTTCACTTGGAGATAGTTGAAGGTTTAAATAGTTGCATACTCCAACGGCTATTTTTACTAAAGGTAATGTGCACGGTTGATATCGATGCACATTACTATAGATATACTATAAAAAAACTAGCTAAAATAAGCTTCTTCATGAATTAAGTTAGTGAATAATAATTTTGATAAAAAATATTCAATTTAAAGTCGTTTAATGAAATTTTTTTTTTTCTTTTGTTGCTTGTGTATTTCCACAATTTTTTTTTTAACTTATACATTTTTTTTAAGCTAATGTGATCAAGAAATACCTATCCATTGAAAAATTCAACTAATGACATTTGTTGATTTAGTAGAAACCAAATGCAAAAGTCACAGTAAACCACTTTGGCAATTGAACAATTTTTAAATAAACGTCATCATTTTCGATATTAACGACATCATTTTTCATGTTAAACGATATCATTTTCAAAATGTGGAGCATGGTGATCATTGGTGGCGGGCTTATTATTTGGTTGTTGATACCAAACATATCATCACTTTCAAAATGTAGTTGAAATATGTGCTGAAACTATATGGGAAAATAAAAAAAAAACTCTCATTGATTCAACAAATCATTACACTGTAAATTTTAATTTAAATATAGAAACTTCATCATAATTGAGTTGTAATTAGTAACCAAAGCCGTTCATATTCACTATTTTTAATATCGAACATTATGATATTTTTAAACTTTTAGTATGTCATAGATATCTAGCATTTTTTTTTAAATTTACTAACGATATTCATCTGTAAAAGAACGATATTAAAATATATTACTTTCATTATTGAAACATTTGTACAATTAAACGACATCATTTTCAAAATGAGGTTAAAATATGAAATTCAATCATATGAAAAAAATTTACTTTGATTTAGTTATTTGATAACTTATTTTGATTTTTATTAGCATAAATTTTAAACCAGTATGTTTAAATCAATTTTATTAAGAGCCAATTTTGAAAGTGCATTTCAAATTTGCACTAGTTTAAATGCAAAAATATTACACAATTAAAAGGGCATTGCGTCATAATGCTCAAGAAACAACTGATTATTTCGAATATCCAAAACAACATTTCTCAGCTTCGTGATGTCAACATTATCTGGCGTCAAAACGTTGTACTTTTGAAAAGAGAAGTATTCATCTGTAGGGTTAAAAATAATGACCTTCATTAATTTTCATTATTACGTACAATTTTCAGCGCATATTTCACCTACATTTTCAAAGTGATGGTATGTTTGGTAACAACAACCAAACAACAAGCGGTATAACAACAACAACAACATGCAATACACCACATACAACAACCGAATAACAAGTGGTATAACAACAACAACATGCAATACATCCCACACAACAATCGAAAACTGCACTCAACAATATTTGAATACCACCATTCGATGAGGTCGTTCTTGTCTGTGCCAAATGGCACTTGGTTCGCAATTGCATTCATGTGGTGTTTGGTGGTTGCTGCCATCGATTAATGGAGGGCCGTAGCTCTTAGGAACCACCCTGCACGTAAATAGGTAACACGCTGAGATTTTCTACGAATCTTTCTTCAGAGCAGGCACTCTGCCAGAAGAATTAATTCGCCATTTCGGTGCTTTCTGATCCGCTTATCTAATTAACCTTCCGCTCCAATAGCTGGAGGTGGGAAACCCTCTATGATGTTCCCCACTGAGTTAGAAATAGAGCGGAAAAACTGGAGGGGGGGTCGGGGAGAGGAAGGCTTTTCTGTGAGTTAGCATTGGAGAGATGGGGGGAATAAGGTTTGCTGCAACTTATGGAAATGCATGGATCACAGAGGGGAATAAACAAGCCATTCATATATGTATGCATCGCAAAGCAATAAGAATGCTGGTTGGCGAGTAGATATACTGTTCCTTATTCTACACTAGCTGAAGAAGTTAAAAATGGTGATTAAATTTATTTCATTATTTTAAAAATGTGTTAGTCATAAAAAATTCGAGTCGAACAGAATAGATCTTTAGTCATTACAGGGAATAATGTCGATATAATAAAAAGAGGTGTGTTTCTATAATAACAATATTAATTAAAAAAGCCAATATTTTTTTTAAACTTTTATCATAATTTAAGATGTTTCTTATACTTTTTTTTTTTTTTTTGCTCATTTCAATTACTTAATCACTTTTCTCTTATCATCCAGAATTTTTTTTTCCATTCTCCAGTGCAATAAAGTGAAAGGTGTTTAAAAAAAAAAAAAATGTGCTTACAATTCCAATTTTATTTCAACTATATGATGATGAAAGTTTAAAAAGGTATTGTTTTTCTCATAGTAATACTTTTGTATTTTCTTAACCTTTCGACGGCAAAAATCCTGATGTAGATCTTTCTGATATGCTAGTTACTGTTAGCATGACACAGTAATTAGCATGTAATTTTCGAGTTTCTCGACGAACGAACTAGCAGTAATTTCCCACCATATTTAATACAGCAACCTGATGGCCAATTGGTTGGAACTTTGGTATTCGTTGCCACAGGCTTCAGGTTCGAAACCTGGCGGTGACATGGACGTTTTTGGTGGTTTGGAATCCACGTTACATTTAGGTCCTGGTCTAATTAGCCTAAAGTGTGCAAAAAATGACCGTAAAGCGGCGAACAAACAAACATCATCCATATTTACATCTCAATGACCATAGGATAGCTTTTCCATTATAATATAATGGTGGAAATGCTCACCATGTTTTCCCCTCCTTGATTCAAGATTTTAAAGGGAAAAAAAAGTTTTAACAGAGAAAATGAACGTCTGACTCATATTTTAATCGAGTTCTTCGATTTTTCTCGAAATAATTTGAATTCTATATTCGTAATTAGGGTATTTTTAGATTCCAAGGAACTTTAAATGCAGTCCGAGCATCCTTTTCTTCTTAATTCATGGCAGCTTCAAAGTAATGCTCTTGCATTAGTCTACTTATGTCAGAATCAACAAAGATCTTTTCTTTCAATTTTGATTCTATTAAATGAGAAATTACAAAGGTACAGTTTTTGGGATTGCTTTTATAATTGATTCATGAGGTTCTGTTTTATGAGCAATGATGAGAGTGATATTTTTTTAAAAGTCTATTAAGCTCACATGTTTAAGATTTAAACATACCATAAAATGATCCATACCAGTGGAACACCTGAAAGATTTTTTTCCATGGTCGTTTCCCTTAAATCGGTTAAGCAAACATAATATATTTTGTGCCCAAAGCCTTTGTTGGTATCCAATGTTTTCCCAGAAGTAGGCAAACAATATCTTTCTAACAAATTTCATTATGTTTTCCATTGGTGTTTCTTGATAACAAACTCACCACAAAGAACAAAGCCGCCGATAGCTATCAGAACGCAACACAACCATGTCTCGCCATTTTATTGAGTGTAAAGCAAACGAAAATGAAAAACACAAGGGAAGAAGGGAATGAAGTAGAAAATGACTTAAAGCAACAGCCAAAAACTGACTTAAAGAAGTATAGCAATCATAGTAATGCCATTTGGAAAATATATGTATCCCTTATCGGTTTATTTGTAACTACTCAGTGCCAAAAAGCATTGGTAATAATGTTAAATATTCATAATATTCATTTATGCAAATTGTTTGGAAGTATGTTTTATGTTGAAAGCTTCCAAATGAGCATGTGTATAAAAACAAAGATAGTCTTTACTAGAAGAGGTACTTTCTGTGGTTATTTAAAGGTCCATTTTTGAGTCAGTGTGTAAAAAAAACATAAATAAGAGAACATGGATGAAAATTTTCGAAAAAAAAAATGTTTTTGTATTAAAACAAAAATAAAGCAATCACATAATCAGATGGTAAAATGTTTGATTGTAAAGAAAATATTTGAGATTATCGAGGTAAGAAATACACTGTATATCTCAGACATAAATCATTCGTATCTATTGTATATAATTTGTATTGGTTTAATAATTGCCGCCTAATGGAAAATTAAAACATTTTATGTCCTTGTTTAAGAAGTGTCACAAACACATCAAAACGCAAATGCAAAAATCTATTATAACTATGTGATATAAACAAAAACTATTGCGTCATTTATTATAACAGTATAAACCTGCTGCTTAGATAGCTGCTGATAGCTGCTGTATAAAGCTGCTATCTAACAGTGAGTGAAGAAGTATCATTTATAAGAGTTGTACTAAGAAAGTAGCAATAGTATATTGAATATTACAAATATTTTCAAGAAAAATTGAAATTGTTAAAAATTCCTTATTCATTTCATGAAAACTGAAATCGTGAAAGTCTTCCAATTTCATGACGAGCGGAAAAGAGGAGGTAAAGCTCAATTCAGTTGCATTTAAAAGAAAAATTTACTTACAGTATCTTAACGGTCTATTCATCAATTATTTTTGTGATATTTGTCAATTTACTAAATATAAATGCAAATTGTAATTTTTAAAATTGAGTTACATTTCTTGGAAGTGAACAGTTTGATAAAATGTAGGATGTGTGTTATGCTGGAAATTATCTAAATGCAGCTATTGATTTTAATTAGTAACGAACGTGATTGAGTACCAAACAGATCGATAAACTCTTTTGTTTATTCATTATTTCTGCTATTTAAGATTCAAATTCGATGTAATTAAATTATAAAAGATGTCTTTTTTTCCAAAAATTCCATCCTGTCGTAAACATGTATATGCAAGAAAATCAATGATAATGCAAATGGAAAAATAGAAATAATATGCACTACATGATTTTTGTTTTGCAGATCATGATATTTAGCGCTCTGGCTCTCTGTGCTACGGGTTCGAGTCCCAGTGGTTCCATGGATGTTTGTAGTGGTTTTGAATCCACTTTAAACCGTAAGTTCCAGTCTAATGAAACTGTAGAGCGTTGGGCGTTGAGCTAACAACCCTACCTCGTAAAAAGAAAACATCTCCTATCTCGAAATCTTTCAATAGGCAGACGGCCTTGGACCTCCAGGGGGCTGTTGCGCCATTGATGAAGATGATGATGATGTGATCATGAAATCATTAAGTTCATCCCATGCGTGTTTGGTTTCCTGCCAGGCATAATGACTTAAAAAGTTATTAATTGGTATTTTATATTAAAGTATCGTTAAATAATGACACGGTCATTTTGTGCTAACATTCAAAAGGCTGTTTTAAGTATAGAATTGAAAAAATTATGAATAGAATGCATAAATCATATAATAATAATAACACATCAATATTATTCAATGCTGACAACGTTCTGTTCAATTATATTAGTACTGATTAACATTATATGTGTCTTTTTTTTAAATGATAACAGCAAAAACATTTCGCCAAGCAGGTGAAAATTGCATAACATACTATCAAAATTTTCCCTAGACACATTTTGCGGCAACCCTACAGATAACGCTTTGGAGGGGGAAGGAGAAGAAGAAGTAGAAGAAAAAAATGAGGGGGTGACTTAGGATCGTCTGCAGAAAACTGCCATTCAATCCCCCTTCTTCAGCAATCTCTCAAGAGATGCCCGAGAATCTTGCAGAGCAGCCCCTGAACCCTGGATTCCTCTTCGCAAAGAAAAAATAAAATAAATAATGATCGAAGAAAAAAAATAAATAAGTGAGAGACAGAGGAGAGAGAGAGAGTGAAAAGATAAAAAAAAAATACATAAGGGGAGAGGGGAAGAAGAATTCTTTTATTTCTTCCGAGACGAATGCCAGACGGTAGCCGAAGAAAACACGGGGAGTTCCTTTAACCCCGGCTGACCCCTCCCAGTGGAGCAACAGTTCCGCTAGATTAATGGAGCAAATATTGGGAGACGTCGGTGAATACCGATGGATGGATCGCCTAATGAAAACCAAATTTCGCGGCCTTCTGCTGCATTTAATTCCCGCGTCTGCAGAATTAAATTTAATAATTTAACATACTGCTTGGTGTAACGGTTTATTTAGGTGATATACTGTTTTATTTTTTGCAACTTAAGTTACATTAAAATATGGTGTAATATATTTAGCAAATCAGAATACTTTAATTTGGTTTGTCGCTTTATGGTAATTTTGTGCACACTTTAGCCTAATTAGACCGGTAGCTAGAATTTAACGTGGATTCCAAACCACTCACAAACATCCATGCCAACGCCAGGATTCGAACCTGAAGACTGTGGTACCATCGACCAGACGTTAGCCAAATGATCATCATGCCGCTTGAAGGAATTGAAGACATTTCCACACCTTTAAAGGAGTCTGTTCTAAAATGTAGTGCCAGTTTCGGATTCCATCCACATCAGCCTTAAAATAATAAATCTGCCTGTGTGAACTGTAGTAGTAATTGTTCATTGTTCAGAACAAACAATACCGATTGGTAGGAAAAAAAAAAAAAAAAAAAAAAAAAAAAAATGAAGATGCTTTCCAACAGTGTTAAGATCTTATCAGTATTTAGATAAGCGATTTTACATCAGGGTATTATTATAAGATTGGAGATTGAAATCAGATATGCTTTTAATTTTACCTAAGTAGCGTCTGCTATTACAATGGCAGATATGTAGCAAATCCAGCATTATTCTCACCAAGAGGGGTCAGAAATACGGAATCCACATTTTGTCATCGCCATTTAGAATGGTAACATCAAGCAAGTTCGTATCCTTCTCCAGATTATCATCAGATTGCACAGAAATAAGATACATTGGTATAATAAATTAAGCGAATCAGAACGGGGTGTTATTATAAGATGGAGATAGAAATCGGATATGCTTTTTCCAATTGCATTTCCTTTTTACCCAAGGCTGTTTGCTATACCAATGGCAGATATGTAATAAATTCATCATTATTCTCAACAAGAGAAGTCTCAATTTCGCTAAAGAGTCTTAAATTTAGTCATCCTTTTGCCATCGCCATTTGGAACGGTAAAATGGGCAAGTTCACATCCTGTTGTAGCTCATACAACTCAACGGGAAAGATTTTGCATTCTTTGAATTTAGGGTGCCCATGCCAATCACAGATATGAAGACTTTTGATATATCATCATTTGGCGAGTTTCATGATGGTGGATAGCAACATGTAGACTAAGTCCAAGAACCCTAATGGTCTCATGGGAGGAGGTAAAGGGGGAGGGGGCAGCTTTTGTTGTGATGGAGCACCCGTAGATAAAAGTTTGACATGCCTCTATGACGCTGACTTTTTTTACGGGGTAGGATTCTGCAGACTAAAGCCATATTAGACTGATATTATAATATTCACCTACGTTTTAAAAGTGGATTCCGAACCACTACAAACATCAATGGTACAGCCATGACTCGAACACGAAACCTGTAGTACCGAGAGCCAGAGCGCTAATCCCTCAACCATCAAGCCCCACAGTTTCGTGGTAAGCTCCTTTAGTTGAAAGATATTAAAGTTAAATATACTTACAATAATAAATAAGAGAGTAAGAGCTTGTTCAGTTTCATTCGTTTTATGGAGGAAAAGTTAAACTGCAAGTTGCATTAAGTATGAAACTTCATCAAAATATATCATGCAAATTGCATCATAACATGTTAAAGGAGAATAAATAAATAAAAAAAAAAAAAAAAAAATTAATGAGTCCTTGTTTCATTTAGCAGACAGGATAGAAAATCAAGGCACTGATCATGAATATCCCCTGGGAACTTTTAATGTGGCACGCGAGTTTAGTTAGAAATACTCGATTCTCGAAAATTCTGCTGTATTAATTTCAAATGCTTACGGGTCATTTGAACAATGAAAATAAATTAATATACCGATATTATTGGAGATTTACATCGGAACATCTTCAGTCAAAATCAATACCATAGCTTTGATGCCAAATGTGGATGACTTAGTATATCTGAAAAAGTTAAGATTTTAATGATTGTGTGACTTAATAACATTTTACTTTCATGTACATTTTTGTTCATACTTTCTTCTTCTTTATTGGCGCAACAGTACCATGGTGGGCCAAGACCGTTTATCTACTAACAGATTTCGAGATAGGAGATGGGTTTTTTTTGATGGGGAAGGGCTATCAGCCCAACGCTCTACAATCATATTAGACCAAATCAAAATCCAAATTCATTGTTATTTTTTTTTTTTATCGTTTCCCTTCTCTTAATTATTGAAATAATTGACAAAAGAAAATTTTCAAACATAAATGTACACGTGCATATCTAATTAATACTCAGAAAGACAAAATGTGTAATTTTGATGGCATATTACAGGCATTTTTTTAACGATGCTGATAAATATGTTTCTCATTATAAAATCATCTAATTAGTCAAAACTATACTTATTTACGATTTTTGATTCATTATTTTCTATATTACATAAAGGAAAATTAAAATGTATTATTATTTTTGGATCTACGGTTTAAATTGGATTAAAACCACTAATCAAAAATTTAATAATTAAAAATTAATCTTGTGATTTTCATATGTAATCATTAAAAATGGAACATATTGTGAATTTTAAATAGATGCGACAAAATCGTTTACACTGCGTAAAAAAAAATAGAAGGACAATGTTTTATTGCCAATGAATATCTCTTATTTTCTCCTAACTACCAGATATTTATGCAGATTTAGTTTAATGACCCTTTTTTTTCATTTTAGGCAAAAATTAAACATCTACCACTAATATTAATAATAAAATTAGTATATATAATTTCCTATGCGTAAAAAAGTAGAAGGACACTTGCTAATATATTTAATTTAGTGAGTTATTCTTCAGTTAAATAGTGATTTTGTACTTTGTTTTATCCTTTTCTGTCAAAAAAAATCTAATTTGTTTAAAAGTTACGCTAATTTGTTTAAAAGTTTGTCAGAGAGATTGCTCGATTGTTGCAGGTGAGCCCCAATACAGTTTCAAACTTTATCAGAAATCCTTATAAAAATGGAAAGAAAAAAGATGACTGGTAGACAGAAAAAGTTAACACCACGTGATGAAAGAAAACTTGTTCGTGTGCTTAAGAAGAACAAAGGAAGTGTTTCAAAGGCAAGAAATCAAACAGGACTTAATCATGTGACGAAACAAACAGTTTACAACTGTATTAAAAGATCTAAAAAATTCATTTTCAAAAAATGGAAGCATCATCCTAAGTGGACAACAAGCTGACATTGATAACCGTTTAGCGTGGGCTAAGGAGCACATGTCCTGGACTACAGAATGGACTTCTGTGATATTTTCCGATGAAAAGAAATTTAACTTAGACGGTCCAGACGGATATCAGCACTACTGGCATTGTCTGGGAATGAAGGCGAATACTATTCAACACGACAAATGAGAGGGGAGTTTAATGGTTTGGTTGGCTGTTGGATACGGAGGAAGGACAAGTCTGGTTTTCTTAAATGGTAAGCAAAAACATACAGACTGCATTCAAGTGCTGAATTACAAGCTTCTTCCTTATGGCTCTGACTTGGGGGGTGAAGAGTGGAAGTTTCAGCAAGACGGAGCTTCCATTCACACCGCGACTGGAATTAAAAAAAAAAATTGGTTCCTAACAAATAATGTGGATGTTTTACCATGGCCAGCCAAAAATCCTGATCTTAATATAGTGGATAACATCTGGGCAATGCTAGTTCGTCGAGTTTATGCTGATGGAAGGCAATTTGATTCGCTAACTCAGCTTCGAGAAGCATTGAATGACTCGTGGGACAATTTTTGTCAAACAGAAGTTCAATCTCTATACAATGCACTTCCAAACAGAATAGTTGAAGTTATAAAGGCCAATGGGAAGAACATTCCTTATTAAAATCACTATTTTTTCATTCATTATAATGCTGTCCTTCTACTTTTTTACAAAATTTCAAAAAAAGAGAAACTATTTTTGTTGCCATTAATATTTTTTGTTTGAATATCATAATTTGATGTTAAGATTATATTTTTAAATATTTGTAAAATGTTTCTAATAAAAATTTTAGTAAAAATAAAATATTTTTCGGTTATTGTTACAAAATCAAGTGTCGTCCTACTTTTTCACGTAGTGTATAATAGTAGTTCATGCTTGAAAATTAATTTCTATTCAGATAATATACATAATCATATAATTGCAGTCGGTGTACATTATGTCTTCTTCTCCTTCTTCCTTGGCGCAACAGCTCCATGGTGGGCCAAGGCGGTCCGCTTATTGGCAGATTTCGAGACAAGAGATGTTTTCTTTTTATGGGGTAGGATTAGGTCAGGGCTTATAGGTCAGCCCTATGCCCAATAGTCATACTAGACCGAGACCTATGGTTTAAAGTGCATTCCGAACCACTACAAATATCCCTGGCACCGCCGGAACTAGAACACGAAACCTATAGCACCGAACATCACAGCGCTATCAGGGCCTATTCATACTTTAAACAGAAAACTGAAATGAAATTGAAATCTATTTAAATGATGACTTACTATAATTAAAAAAAAATTTCCCAATGCAACTGCAATACAGAGACAGCTGTCTTTATGCCATGAGCAAGGGCTGCACCGACGTTACTCATTTAGCACTACCCAAATGGCACGTGTAGTCTGAAAATATGCTACGGCCACGAGTAACACTACCCCCAACAACGCTCTACGATCCTATTAGATCAGATCTAATAGGATAAAAAGTGAATTCCGAACCACTACAAGCATCTATGGCTCCGCCTGGACTCGAACCAAAACCTGTGGTACCGAGCGCCAGAGCCCTAGCCCCCTCGGACCTCAGACCCTATACTGTAAAAAAGTGAAATTAGCACTTTTAAGTTAGTGTTTGATATCCATGAATTAGAGAGGCATAATACAACGGAAGTAAATAAAAATATATAAAGTATGCAATATATAACCAAGCTGGTGAAAGGGTGGGGAAGTCCCCTTAACCCTAACTGACCCTCCAGTGGCGCAACAGTTCGGCTAGATTAATGGAGCAAATATTGGGAGCCGCCAGTGAATACCGATGGATAGGCCTCCCTAATGGAAACGAAATTCACGGTCCTCTGGTGCATTCAATTAAGGGAAACCCGTATCTGCAGGATGAAATTTAATAATTTAATATGCGTCGACTCGACCCCGTTCGGGGTTATTCCGTTCCATCGTTCACCGGATAAGCCAGTTGAACCGGACCCCGAAATACGCCCTGTTGATCATATTTAGTTAAAAGCGAATCGTTTAGAATGAAGAGAAAATTGGCTTGATAAAATTAGCCGTTCTGAAAAGGGTATTGATGTGAAATTGAATTCGTATTATAGAGAGTTGATTGTAGTATCTCAGCCAGACTAAGAATAGATGTGGATCGGATTGCAAGAGGTTTGAGTAACGCAGATTCATAAGCCCGGTTTATTAAATTAACTCGTTAATTGTATCCTCAGAAGAATCCAAATGAGATATATTCTAATCAGTTGCTGGACAGGATATTTAACGTGGAGTTTGTAAGCTTATTAATGAGAGAAGTGATTTAGCACATTTGAATCATTAGCGTGTATCGATTCGCGGCGAATCTATTATTAGTAAACGTAATATTAGCATAAGTACGAACTTGATTTATTTGTCATTAATATCAAAAGTGAGAGTATTTTAATGAGCATAATATTATAATTTAAAAATAATATTAAAATTTACACACATAAAAAATATTATCTGAATTATTTCCGTATGATGCAAACCAGTTACATTTCCTCAATTTATAAGATGAAGAAAATTGAAATGCATTTTGATATACTTAAGCTCTAATGTCAAAAGAAATATCTAAAATAATAATAAGAAGAATAACAATAATAATAATTCCTTTTATCTGGCGAAGATAAGGAATTTTAGGTATTTTATATATGCAGTAGTCCGAACATAATTTTTAATATAATCTAATTTTAAATCGGGAAAAACACTTTTCCAAAACGTTTTTTTTTTTTTTACTTATTTATACATTAAAGTATATGTTTTCATTATTAGAATATAAAATTTAATAATGTAGACAGATTCATGCAAGTAAGATGGCGAGAATAAACTATATATAACAACAATTTTTAAAAAAGTGATATCGTGTACGATATCACTTAAGAATATGCTTGGAAATATCTTTCAACTATTTATAACTATCTATTTATTAAGTTAATTAGCAATAATCTGAAATATTATTATTGAATCTATGACGATACAAAAATCAACATATACATTAGCTCAAACTATAAAAAATTTAACAATGAGAAAAAATATAACACACATGGCAAAAATTAAAGCTTGTTAGTTTTGATATCATTGTAGTCAAGTAATACGCTATAACACAGAACACTCTTAATCTGAATTTCAGATTTAATAATTAATATTCAATTTAATTCTTGCCATTATTGATTAAACTTCTCTATTGTGACATCTCATATATATGTATATGCGGTAGGATGGCCATTGGCTAACGCTCTGGCCGTTGGTATCACAAGTTTCAGGTTCGAATCCTGGCGGTGGCATGGATATTTGTGAGTGGTTCGGAATCCACTTTAAACTATAGGTTCCGGTCTAATTAGCCAAAGTGTGCAAAAATTACCATAGAACAACAAACCAATATATGCATATGAATATGATGGTTGCACATTATATCTTTTTTAAACATTTTGTTTACTAATTTTGCAGATTCATTTTTTTTTTCCCAAATTAATTAACACCAAACTGAACAGTAAATAAAACAAGCTTTTTTTTTTTTTTTTTTTTTTTTTTTTTTTAAAGAAATGAAGAAAATTGATTTGTTTTTCATAAATATCTATATTTTTTTTAAACGAGAATTATTTTCTGTTACGAAAATATCTCTGGAGGGTTTTGCTCATAAACTGGACCACAAAAAGGAATTAAGTTAAAAAATAATTTATCTTGCCAATCTACCAAAACATTCGACAAAATAGAATAATTTTGTAGCGACACAAAAAGTCTCTTTATATATCTCTATCCAAAACGTTTTCCTCAGTCAGACAACAACAGAGGGAAAAAAATTCTTCCATCCCTAATCTCATCCTCCAATCCCCACCACATCCAGCCGCAAATCTACGCCCAGCTGCAGCACTTACTTTCGATGAATGCGAATACCAGCTGTGCAGCACGTCTGCTGTTGACGCAAGCAAGCCAGCACACCTGGAGCATGGCAAGAAACAACACAAAAACAACTAGTACATCCAACAATAAGGGTGGAAGAAAAAAAAAAAGCGGAGAGCGTGTCTGTCCTCATCTACACCACCCTCTATCTCTGCAGCAGAGAACATGTCTACCAGTGATATACCATGTCCTTCTGCGCCGGATAAAGGCAGCATCTTCCTGTAGTAGATCCAGCAATCATCGAAATTGGCAATGCTTTTGACCGGAGCATCTGTCAGGGACTGACAGATAATCCGGTTTTTCTTTTTCCGGATCGTGTTCCTGAGATTAGGGATTGGCCGATACGGTGTCGGGTGCTGAAGAGGATATTTTTGTGGGGGAGGGAGATTAGAAGCAAGTGGTCGTTCTACAATGACAGGGGTCTTTTGTGGAAAGCAGATGGAGATTATTTTACTTTTGTATTTCGCCAGTTTCGATTTGAGAGTGAAGTAAACAATCTCGGACAAAATAAAAATCATGCTACGTTTTGAAAAGTTTTGTACGATCGATTGGTTGTATTCAGGAAAAGATCAGGATTTAGAAGCAGAGGAATCTCACAAGAATTTCAGCCAAAAGCATATTGAAAGAGGAGATTGCATCTCATGATATAATTTTCTTTCGTAAACATTATGTTTATGCGTTTCATTATTTTTAAAAATCATTCGTTTATGCGAAATTTTTCTTTATGAATTTAAATTTTATAATTATACAGAACTCTGAGGTTATTAAAAAATCGTGATCTTTATTTCTATCTTTAAAATCCCTACAAAATATTTAACATTTTTTTCTGATGAAATATTCCATCAGAAATTTACATTAACCAAAAGTTTGAATTCGATACAAAAGATCACATGTATTTATTTCCGATAATTAATTTTAAAAAAATAAAGGATTTTTAATGTGCTTATATGATGTTGTGCATATTCCATGCCTTTTAGAAAATCAATAATTTAATACATTATTTATTCATGCTACTGGTATTAATTAATTATTATTGCTACTTGTATTAATCATTTTATTAATGCTGCTAAATTCCTTTCTTGATATTAAATTTTATTTTAATACAAGTCTGAAACAATAGATGTTCTTTATTTTTAAAATTAATACTAATGTCTTAATATTAATAAATAATTAAAATTGTAACAATTATCTTTCTTTTTTGGTTTTTATGGGTTTCATTTCTGATGAAATATTTCATCAGATATTAAAGTTAATCAAAAACTGATCACACGTATTTATTTCAACGATCAGAATAAGGAATACCGATACAAACATCATTAAAAATTGTTTCCAAAATAAAAGTCATTAAAGTCATCAAAAGTTTTTCTAAAAATAATACAAAAAGAATAAAATAATAATGATGAACCTGAAAACAATTATAAGAAATAAAGATAAATTTTAGCAAGAAATGCCCCAAAAATAAAGAAATATAATGTAGTAATAAAATATATATTGCTCAAAAAATAAATTAAAATATAATATAGGTCGTTTAGAAAAACGAATTTCTATTTAACATTATTTAAATACCACTGGAATGGTTGTAAAATTAATAGAAGCTTTGATTAAAAGTTTTCGTTTCTCATTCACGACTTTATAGCCTTTTTTTTTTGTGCATAGTCTCTCTTTGCCAGTAAGATAAAAGCCATGCATCTCGTCTGCTTATTTTTGCATTTGCTATGCATCTCTTTTTTTTGTAAAATGAATAAGCAATGAAGTCAAAGGACTTCCTTCTTGGAATAATATTTTTAAATCGTTAAAATAAAATATAATATGATATGATAAAATATAATATGATATGATAAAAATATAATATAATATGATATGATAAAATATAATATAATATGATATGATAAAATATAATATAATATGATATGATAAAATATAATATAATATTATGATAAAATATAATATAATATTATGATAAAATATAATACGATACAATTTTCCATTACGCATTAAGTGATACGAAAAACATGTATTATGAAGTGCAGAATGGTTCTTGTGAACATGAACGCTAATTTATTTTTCTTGAAGAAGATTGTTATGGAATAATAAAACTAATCTTTTTTTTCAGTTGATAATTATGGATACAACCAATACCTATACTATTTAGTATTTATCACGTGCATTCATATAAGAAATGCCGCCCTTAATTAGAGATCAATGAAAATAAAATTTATTTTTTCCCTCTTTCGAACCTCATACTGTAAAGTGAATTTGTATTGACCCATGGTCTAAATAAAATTACTAAATAAATATTAAACTATTTCTAATTTAATTGTTTCTCATTTTTACAATTATTAAATGAACTATACTTTTTGGTATATACGGTACAAAAAAATTAACATATTCGTAAATATCAATTATCTCATAGTTGTACAAATAAAAACAATGCTGATTATAATTAATTTATATATAAAAAAATGTTAATAAGTTATATAAAATAAAATACTCTGTTAATTGATCAGCATTAGTGTGCTTTTCAATAGCATCTGTTTATAGTTAGCTTTATCGCAAATAAGTTCATCGCGAAGTGTAGCATGATGCGATTTTGAAATAAAAACAAAAATGATTCACTATGACTATAACCGTGTTTCCTCTTACACTGTCAAGAACGCCGCTCTGTAGCTTTCAGAAGAAATGGTGAGTAGCCCTCGAGACTCTCATACGAGAGGGAGTACTACGCAATCTGCGCTTCCGCTGTGAAACGTTTAGTACAGCGCAATCACTCGCTTCACTCGTTTATAGTCTCTCATCCTGAGAGGAAATATATTTAGCTCACCCCGACGCTTTAGTTGGCCTGCAGACTCTCCTCCCACAGCGAAGATATTTTTCATATTTCGCACATCCAATGCGTATCTGAGTGTCTTTAATTTCGGCTTAGAAATGGAATATTTCTATGACTATATCGTTAAATGTGGTAAATATTGTCTGTCTTTAATTGTGTGTATGTAGTGTTTGTGCCTGTGGCAATAAAGCTCTGTGTTCTCAAACCTGTGCGTCGAGTCTCAACCCAACTACACCCAGATTCAATCCAGTTGCGCAACCCACAACACTACACAATTAATTTATAAATTTATAATCTCTTATCCCGAGTGAGTTTAGTTTATAGTCTCTTATCCCAAGAGAAAATATATTTAAGGCCATCCTGCGTATAAGATGGCCTACAGATTCGCAATCCGGAAGGGAAGTATATTACGTGCATCCCGCGCGTACCTAAGTATCGGTTTTTCGGCTTAGAAGTGGAATCGTTCCACAAATCTATTATTACATGTCTCTAAATGTGTTACATATTGTCTCTCGTTAATTGTATGTGTGTAGTGTTTGTGCATGTGCCAATAAAGCTGTAAGTTCTCAAACCTGTGTCTCAACCGAACCGCACCCAATTATAATCGAGCTTCACCACCTGTACACTACATAACTTATATAAATCTATATGACACATAACCGAAATGCCCATTATATACGAAAAAAAAAAAAAACTTTATACATTTAAAAATAATAACAATAAAAGAATTACGAAATTACCAGATAACACACCCCGATAATGTCAAATTTTTCAAACTTTGACAATCGTAACGATGACAGATAGAACTAACATGAATTATGGAGTCAGCCGGGGCCTATTACGGGAATCCAGATGGTTGGATTATTTAAAGATTGGGTGGAGTTGGCTTGTCACAGTCATCGTCGAAACGATGCTATCAGCAATTGTTGAAAAATTACTCCTCCCGATACTGCGGGAGATAATAAAGTGGTCAGAATGTTGAAACTCTCTCCAATTGCACGACATATGTTAATAACAGAACGATTCCAAAGTAATTACGTACTAATGGTAACGAGGTGGTTCGTTTAAATTGTTCTTTGTAATTAGCTATGGCTAGCTACTGGAATTGAAGTAAAAAGAGCATCGATATGTTATTACGACGACTCTTTGGGAAGATAGTAAATCAGTTTTCGGAAGACTTTAATTACAAGCGTGTTTTTACGATTCACATTCATTTTGTGTAGTAATTATGTATGTCACAGTTAAAAAATGTGGAGTATATTAATCTTGTAATTTTAAGGAAATTATACAAATTGATTTTCTGCACTCTTTAAAGATAAAAGTTAATTTTCTTTTGGATTTTCATTTGGTATGAATTGAATTGTTAAACAAATGTACGTAAGTATAACAAATATTCTCAATAACAATAGAAATTAATAAATAATTTTAGTTAGTTATTTAAGGGATATTTATATTTGTACTGATATATTATAATTACAAAAAAAAAAAAAAAAAAAGATAAAGAATAATATTTTAATAATAATTATAATAATTATGTTTTAATTATATATTATTATATTTTTAAATTTGCAAAAACATATTATTTTATATGCTTATTATTTTCCTTTTAATTTTAGTGCATTTCGTGAAAATTTATTCGAGACACTTATGCTTAATTATTTTCTCTTTGTAGTTACTGTATGCATTAAACTTGTAAACAAATGGATTTGATTTAATTTAATTTTTACAAATAAACATATCATTAATTTAATTTTTACAATAGATAACATAAAACATTTTTATGGGAAACATATATAAAGATGGATACAAAAATCAGCAGGCCTGAATAGCCGAGTCTCTAGCCCTCTGGCGATCGGTGCCATGGATGTTTGTAGTGTTTCGGAATCGACTTTAAACCAACTTTAAATCGGTCTAATATGATAGCAGAGCGTTGTCTCGAAGTTTAGTCAGTATGCAGCCCTCGTGGTTCCTCGCTAAAATGAAGTCCTTAGCCATGGACCTGTCACCTGCGACGGGGTTTTTGGACCTGGTGTAGGCTTTCCTGCACCAGGGGATTAGTAACAATAAAAATCAGCAATTTTAAGTTTGGAATAAAAGGTTCTTTTATAAAAAACATTTTTTTAATATAGTTAAAGCCCAAGATAGCTACACTTAAGGGGATGAATAATAAATTTTTATTACACCAACTACAAATATCATATTACAGTTACTACAAACAAATTAATTTCATAATTCAGGATTAATAATGATATTTTTCACTTACAATAATTATGATATAAGAATTTGGGATTCGGAATGAAATTTGCCAAAGATTGATTGAAAGAAATCTTCCTAGGCTAAGTTTCCTACCAAACTTTTAAAAAATTAAATTCGATTATAACAAGTTTCTTCCAAAAGAAATTTAAATATTTCAGTTTAAAAAAATAATTTTCATACCTGTAATATCTGTAAAATCGATTACAGTTTTTACTTTAAAAAAAAAAAAAAAAAAAAAAAAAAAAAAAAAAAAAAATCGGAAATCGAGAAAATGTCTCATAAAATTTTGAATAGTACACTTATATTTTTCACATAGTCCACACTTATAATTTTTCTTATCGTTTTTGTCATTTTCTGACGGTAAAAAAATTCTATGGAAATTCCGTTTCTCTCCCATTAAGTTTTCACACCTTTGATTAAAAACAAATAATAAAAACTAAAACATACAAGAATGATATATTTCCTGAAATAAGAGAAACAAACAAATGGAACATTTGCATTCCAAATTTGGTTAAGTTTTGAAAATGAGTATTTCAGTTCAACCCATTTTAGCTTCTAATTAACGTTTTCTGATTAAAAATACTTTAAGCAGAAATCGTGAAAATGTAACGCCCTCAAAATTTTGAATAGTATACATTTATTATTTTTCTTCATGTCTTGGAATTTCACACTAGTTAAAAAAAAAAATCTATGGCAATTCCGTTTTTCTCTCATTAAGTATTAACATCTTTGATTAAAAAAAAATAACAAAAAACTAAACCATACAGAATGGACAGATATCACTTCCACACATAAGAAGAAACACACACGAATAGAACGTTTACGTTCTAAATCTGGTTAAGTTCTGAGAGATGAGTACTTCAGTTCAACCCATTTTAGCTTCTAACCACACTACAAAAATACCTCCTCCTCCACAATTCACTGCAGTCAGCGAAAGCCGTGAATAAGCAGAGGGAGATGAACAGCTCAACTCTCGACGGAGAAATGGCCGGCGATAAGCCGAGAAAAGATTCAAAATCCAGCCCAGTTAATTCTTTATTCCATTAGAAGTTTTGCACAACAGATGGGGATTCCTCAAACGACCCTCTTTCCTTTCCCCAATCCAATTATCGCATTCTGCAAAAGCCCGAAATTAACCTCTGCCCGCCCGTCCCAGCACCACCACTTAGGGCCATCCCGCGCAGCGATTCTTCAACAAAACAAACGTTCCCGCTAACTCCGATTTATGGCGGTTTCATTCGGTAATGGGACAGCGTTTTAGGCCTTCGCTTTCCCCAGCTGCACTGCACAGATCTGGTTCCGAAAGAAAGTGGTAGATGTCGTTGGTGGATTGCGAAGAAAACACACATTTCGATACACTAGCTATGATGCTTTTTGTAAATGGAGAGTGTATCTTGGAATGTCAGCAGTGGCCAGCAAGTCAATTAAAGTTATTTCAATTGAAGGAAGATCATGCTTTCTAATTTTGTGAAGTGTGAAAATCTAAATTTAATGCGGATAAAGTGTATCTTACTTTATAATTTATGCATTTAAGATTCACTAACATTCATTCAGAGTAGTACCACCTTTTAGAACATTAATTGACGATACTTCATTTTCAAATAGACTTTCTACCCTCAATCATATTCTCCTATGCCCTGCTGTGTGCATAAGTTTTAAATTAAAAATTTAACATACGTAATTTCCCGAATGTTTAATTATTTTTAATTAAGGTTTTCATTTTTTAAAATGCATAATTTATAAGCTGCGTATTGAAGATTCATCAAGATTCTTTCATAGTAGTCCCACCTTTTGAAATACTAATTGACGATACTTCATTTTCAACTAGTCTTTCTACCCTCCATCACATTCTCCTACGCCATGCTGAGTGCAAAAAATTTTAAGTTATTTTCAAAGTTTCCATTTTCTTAAAATGCAAAATTTATAACCTGCGTATTGAAGATTCATAAAAATTTATTTAGAGTAGTCCCACCTTTTGGAACACTAATTAACGATACTTCATTTTCAACTAGACTTTTTCCTTCAATCAAATTTGCCTAAGTCATGATGTGTGCAGAAATTTTAAATTATTTTAAAAGTTTTCATTTTCTTAAAATGCAAAACTTATAAGTTGATAAGTTTTCTCAACATTCATATAGAGTAGTTCTACCTTTTGGAATACTAATTAACGATATTTCATTTTCAACTAGTCTTTTTCCCTCATTCACATTTGCCATGCTGTGTGCAGAAGTTTTAAATTATTTTCAAAGTATTCAATATCTTAAAATGCAAAATGTATAAGCTGCGTATTGAAGATTCATCAACATTCATTCAGAGTCGTCCCATCTTTTCCAGCACCAATTAACGATACTTCATTTTCAACTAGTATTTTTATCCTCAATCCTCCTACGTCATGCTGTGTGCATAAGTCTTTTCTTAAAATGAGTTTTCTGTAAATTACAACAAGTTTAAAATTATCAATTTTTTTTTTTTTCTTTGCAAAAATTGTTTTCGTTTAATCAATAAAACTCTTTAAATTTAATTATGCAACAAAAGTAGTTAAGGTAAGGGTAATTTTTTTTCCTAAGTTCAGTCCGTAAGCTACACTACTTTTTACTATACTGATAGTGAGAATGACCAATAATCACAAAAACAGAAAACAAGTAATATAAAAAAAAAAAAAATTTTAAGTCAATTCCTACTTTTTTTCATTATATTGCAGAAAGTCTTTTATAAATAATTTTCATTCATTTTTTAAGCTTATCTGGTGCCATCTATTGGTAGATATATGCAACTTAAATCTAAAAAAAAAAAAAACTATAATTAATTAAATTTAATTACTAAATTAATATTTGAAAAAAAACTGTATTAACATCAAGTGTCATGCATTACAAGTTAAAAAAATGTATTTGAACTGGAGTGGATGAATAAAAAGTATTTTATGAACGATTGAAAATTTGAACACGATATATATAGGAGAGTGCGAGCTATTAGAAGGAATTGAAAAAAGAAGAAATTTAATAAAATTCTTTTAATATTAATATATACAGAATTATTTAAACCTTTTTCAAAATTTAACAGTTGTTAAATTTGTTGTAAAGTAATAAAACATGAAAAGTAAAACACGTTTTTTAAAATGAAAAATCAACATAAATATAAAATTTAAAACATTTATAAAACCGAAGCAATCAAATTAAAATTACAATATTATAAAAATTAATGCATAGATTTTTCTTTCTCCAAAATTTGAACAACCGATAGATTTGATTAAAACCGATATATTATTTTTTTTTTGTAAATTTATAATCAAAGAAATTATACAAACTATTCTAAAACCTTTTATTGGATAGAGAATATAATTTCGAATTTCTCTGAAAATGGTAGCCAATTCAAAATATATTGTTTAGGAAATAAAATAAAAATTGATTAAAAAAAAAAAAAAAAATCCTGTATCTACATCTAACTTACACTAGGCGGGATCCAGGTAAATAAAGATACAAAAATTAATTTAAATAATATTTTTTAAAAAGTATAAAACGTGTACTATTGGATTTACTAGTAATGAATTACTTCCTTATCAGCAAAAATTCTGTAACGTTCAAAGCTATCACCATGAAAGTGAAAATGTTACTAAGAACTTAAAAGGGGTGAAATATTTTACCAATGAAATTTCTGTAAAGTAAAACGCCAGACGCCGATGACAATAATTACTCTGGTAGCTCACTGAAGATAGTACATTGTTTCCATTCAGTTACTGTCTCGAATAAGATATAGTATGTGGCATTTGTGCTGATCTAATTTTCTACGCCATTTTATTTTTTGTCTGAAAGATGAGCCGCAAAAGAAATTCTTTTAAGGAAAATTTCAAACTACAAGTGATCACGTTTTGAGTGATCTTCTGCTCGATATTTCTATGTCAATGTTAGCAAGTTTCAATGTTTAAAAGCAAGTTAGAGAGTGAAGAAAAAAAAAAATTCTTATTATTCTGGTGTATGTTTTGGTGCTTTTCAGGTTAGCCGGGAGCAAATTTTGCCAACACCAGATTTTTCGCTTTTGGCAGCGACCCAACAAACAATTTCGAAAATAAAAACAACTTATTTTCATAAAATTAAAACTCATTTCATTTAAAACTAATGGAAAAACTTTATGGAAGACCATAAACTAAAGAAATGAAATTTCGCTATATTTTTGCGATATTCGACGATATATCGCTTGCGCATGGCTAACGATTTTTGCGAGAATATCGGATCCGTATATAAGCCGACCCTCGTAATTTAACTTTAGAAAAATTCTAAAAATTCTCGACTTATATACGGAAATATACAATAATTTATTCTAAATCAAGGATTCTCATTGCTCCACGAACCCTTTTTGTCAGTAAGATGAAGGGCCGCCTTCTCAGAATGATGTTTTTAAATGCATAAAATGAAATCAAAGTAATTTAGTAATAATAAAAACAATTAACAAAAATTATACAATAAAAATGCATGTGATTTTTCCTAGATATATTAAATAATAAGGTAATAGATTATGATGAGCAAAATAATTTAAATTTTATTATTAAAAAGCGCGCCAATAAGAATATTGACGTATACTATTCTGAATATTATAAGATAATGAAAAATAATATGGTATTTCTATTGGCAGTTACAAATACAATGCTGTCATAATTTATTGCTTACATTAAGGAATATTAGATTTAGAGAATGTTACATATCAGAAGCATTACATTTAGTTGGGAATTAGGACATCCTGAATGTTATAAGATAAAAAAGACAATACGGTATTTCTATTGGTAATTACAAATATAATTCTGCCATAATTTATTGCATGCATTAAAAAATGTTAGATTATAGAAACATGCCAGAAGCATTTAGTTGTGAGTTAGGACATCCTGAATGTTATATATATATATATAAAAAAAAACGATATTTCTATTAGTAATTACAAATATAATACTGTAATAATTTATTGCTTACATTAGAAATGTTAGATTTAGATTATAGAAACATGCCAGAAATGTTACATTTAGTTGGGAGTAACTAAAAGTAAAGATAGCGATATTTTGTTTTCATTGAAACCAAGGCATCCATGGAATATCTGGTTCATTCATCCTTCTTAGTATAAAATTTAATAATTCGTATTATTTAAAGCAAGGGAATTACTAATATAGTCATTAAAAATATCATTATTGTTTAAATCTAATTGAAACAGTGACATGCTCTTGTAAAAAGACAATGCTATTTCGCAGCAAAGAAAGGACGAACGAATTTCATTTATTCTATTTCAATTAGAGATGAATCTCCGAGTTGACTTAGCTTGTTTTGCACCGGAGCGAATCCTCCAAAATCTCTCCAGGGGTTTCAGCATTGCCGAGGCAGAACTATAATTCAGCTGGCCAACGAGTAGGAGATCAGGTTACGAAAATAGCCTTTGAAGAATGCTCAGAGGTCGGGCCTGCACTTGTAATTAGAAAATTGCGAGTGTGCCTTGTCCTTTTCACTGGCAACTCATTGCCCTACACACAAAGAGACAAATTGAAATGGCCGGAAATTTCCGCAACAAATGTAAGTGGTTTTGGGTCGGTGTGAATTTACAAGGTACTCCGTTTTAATACATCTTCCTTCCCAGTTTGTTTAATTTCAAAGCACAGCGACTGAAATAGTCTTGCCCTCACATAATTTAATAGGGTGTTTGCGTGTGTGTGAAACACATGGGTAGTGCGTAATTGCGTAGAAATAAAGTTATAGGGACTGCTTTGTAAATGGAAGATCTAATTTTTTCAATGAATATATAAATTATAAATTTCTAAAACGTATAACATAATTGATAGCGTCTATGGTGTCTTTTTAAAATTGCATGAATGATACATTCTCAATATATATATATAAATAGAAATAATATTTTTCATATAAATAATAAAAAAATTGATTATCAGAAATGTACTTTTATTAACATCTACTTTTACATAAACTGCAACTTAAAATTTATGTATTTTTTTTAAATCTACTTTTACCTCAATAAGTCACAGTCTTTAATTGCGGTCTGATGGCCAATTATTAGCACTCATTTCGGCACCTCAGGCTTCAGGTAAGAATCCTGGCGGTGGCATGGTCGTTTTCTTAGTGGTTCGAAATCTCCGTTAAATTGTAGGTCCCTGATCTAATTAGTTCAGTGTGCATAAAGTGTGACCGTACAGCGACAAAGCAAACGACACACTTTAAATACCTACCTGTGTATGAAATACGAACTTAACAAAAGGTTTCACATATTATTTGCAACTCTAAAAAATTTATTGCATTCATTTAGTGAAATGCATAATTCAATAGATCTTTTCAGACAAAACATGGTTGTTTGTGAGTGGTTCGAACCACAAAACTGTAGGTCCCGGTCTAATTAGCCTAAAGTGAGCACAAAATGTAGAACGACAAACCAATCTCAGACAAAAATAATAATAATAAATTTGAAGGTATATAACATCACTTGTAAATGCAAATGTACATGAAAACGCTTATGAAAGGTAAATATATTTTTTACAATTTTCGTAAAAAACAATCATGAAAATTTAATTTTAAGCTGCGTAAAAACAATTTAGATGCAAAAAGAATTATCAATGAAATAATATAAATAAATAAGCTGAAACTTTCTAATATATCAAATATAAATTTAAATGAGCCAGTAATAGCAAATTCCATTAAAATTTTCATTCTTAAAATAAAAATATTAGTAGTTACTAGTTAACCTTATAAACATAAATATAAAGATGTTATTTCCGTTAGATAACAACATACCACATCTGAAGGAATCCTAACTAAGATCATAGCGTAAATTTTAAGTACATGTCCAATTAGACGAGTGGATTCGCTTTAATGTTTGGGATCAGAGTATTAAGCACATCTCAGCAAAACACAAGAATGCAAGAGAGAGAAAAAAAAAAGCTGACCCTAAGATCAAAACCGGTAATCCTTCCTATTTACTTGAAGACGAGGGAGGGTTCCAAATTTAATTAATCGCGCAGTTAAACAAAACTCTCCGGGCACCAAATTAAAAGTACAATCATGGAAGGCTAAAACCCAATTTGGGAGAGAGTAATTGTTTGAGTCCCAAAACAAAAGGGGAATGCTTTTGTTTCTTGCCCTTTTTTTTTCTTTTTTTTATCCCAAGCACTTCTTCGATCTCGTCTTTACGTTCAAAAGAAAAAGAAAATTACTACTACAACAACAATTTTTTTCTTTTTATCCTTTTCTTTTTTTTTCCCTATCCTCATTTCATTCGTAGGAGGACACTGAGTAATCCCTTTGATATCAAGAGACTTCTCTCTCTCTAGAAACGTAAAAAGTCATTACAGATAAGTTTTACCTTTTTTTTTTTGTTTTTATATATGGCTCCAGGTTTAGATATATCGCAGCAGGACGCTTTGTTAGGGTCGTTATGAAAGGATTCCGATTAAAACAGCGATTACAGGTTTGTATTTTTAGCCTCACCCATCTGCCTACCTATCCAGGTTTTCTCTGTCCCGGCGTCCACTCGTGTCTTCCCTGGAGACAGCGCAGATTAATGACGGCTTGAATTGGGATGGATGGAACAGTTAATTAGTGTTCGATCGTTCGCACCTCGTTAACTTTAGAAGGAACTGTTTTCACTTAAGTTTGTGGATCCCTTTTCGATCAGTGCCTTCCACCGACGTCGGTTTTCATTATTGCAACTTCGTGTAACAGATGTGGAATTGACTTTGATCAACCTTTAATAAAACAGTTAACGGAAACGTTATAAGAAATCTAACAGATGTGAATCGTTTTACCATTATATCAACGATGTTCAAACAAAATTAAATAAGAAATCTATCCGGTTGTATAGCATAATTTTCCCGTTGAATTTTTGTAAAAAATAACTCCGTATTAAGGTATAAAATAACTCCGGCATCATGTTTTAAGCATTATATCAAATTTGTCAGACTGAAATGCATAACTTCAACAAGAATAAAAGCTAACGCGAGCATAAATCTCAAAGTCAAGTCAAGAATGAGAGGTTTTACTATTCCAATGTTTTTTTTTTTTGATCAGTAATGTTTTAATTATATTAAACTTCCACGATATATACTGTTATATTTTTGTAACAACATTTATTGTAAAATGTTTTTACATACGATTGCCACGAATTATTATTATTTTTTTAAAATTTGCTTACACACATGTAGTAATAAATGAATGAAATTAAAATTATAACTGCCATATATGTGAATGCTTACGTTACAAAGGTTTAGGACTAAACATAACTGGGAACATTTTTCATGTTTCGGGACACTGAGAAACACGTTATGAACGGGGTACATGGAACATCACACTGAGAATTTATTTATCCTTTTTTTTTTCCATTTCTTTTTTCCCTATCCTCATTTCATTCGTAGGAGGACACTGAGTAATTCCTTTTGATATCAAAGGAGACTACTCTCTCTAGAAACGTAAAAAGTCATTACAGATAAGTTTTACCTTTCTTTTTTTTTATAGATGGCTCTAGGTTTAGATATAGCAGCAGGACGCTTTGTTAAGGGTCGTTATGAAAGGATTCCTGATTAAAAGAGCGATTACAGGTTTGTATTTTTAGCCTCACCCATCTGCCTACCTATCCAGGTTTTCTCTGTCCCGGCGTCCACTACGTGTGTCCCTGGAGACAGCGCAGATTAATGACGGCTTGGAATTGGGATGGATGAAACAGTTAATTAGGGTGTCGATCGTTCGCACCTCGTTAACTTTTAGAAGGAACTGTTTTCACTTAAGTTTGTGGATCCCTTTTCGATCAGTGCCTTCACCAACGTCGGTTTTCATTATTGCAGCTTTAATGTGGGATGTGTAACAGATGTGGAATTGGCTTTGATCAACCTTACGCGATTTATAAAACAGCATCAACGATGTTCAAACAGAATTATAAGAAATCTATCTGGTTGTATAGAATAATTATTGAATAAAAAACAACTCTGTTGAAGATAACATCACGTCTTCAACAAACTTATCGGAGTGAAATGCATAACTTCAACAAGAAAAAAAGGTTTTACTATTCAAATGCTTTTTTTTTTTTCTGTAATGTTTCAATTATATTAAACTTTTTTAATAAAATATGTTTTTTTATTTTTGTATCAGTATTTATTGTAATAAATATTTTTATATACGATTGGCATGAATTATTATTTTTTTTACCAGGCTGTGGTATCAAAGGTCTGAGCGCTAGACTGTTGCCTATGAGGCCGCTATTTTGAAATAGCAGAGGTTTTCTTTAACTCATTACATCAAGGAGCACAAATTAGTTGGACAATTTTGTAACTAAATAATTTGTGAAATATTAATTGTAAAGTACCAGTTCAATGACAGATTATTACTATTGTATCCTAAGTTTGTGGATAGATGACGCTAAGTGTGTCGAATCCACATCTATATGAGATGTAGTTTACAATTGCTTAACAATTTTTTGAAGACATATAACACTACTGAAAATGTGAAATTCAGTCTCGTTTCATGAAGTTCATTCCACTATACAAACTAGTTATAAATCCGTGTAATTGTGCAAGTATAACGAAATCATATACATCTTAAACTGGAATCACTAATCTAAACTGTATATTTTTTTATCGTAATAAACGTGTTTACAAACAACATATGGCAAGACCTGATTTACCATTGTGATATTTGCAGTGTAATGAAAAGCAGCCACGTCAAGAATTGATAAATAACGATCATCTTTGTATATTTCGTTCTCTTAACTTCTGTACTCTCATATTTATCTGTATAATTATGCATAATAAAATATTCTAATTTATTTACATTCTGTACAATTATTTGGTAACGTAGAATAACAATAACTCTTAATATCCCAAACATAGTATGCCCCTCTTAATGCCTTTTTACATGTTTGTACTATGCATTAACATTTTTAAAAACTACATAATACTACATAAACTGTATAATATCAATACAATGCTTATTTTCTTTAATGGCGCAACAGCTCCATGGTGAGCCAAGGCCGTTTCCTACTGGCAGATTTCGAGACAGATGTTTTCTTTTTACGGGCTAGGGTTGTTAGCTCAACGCCCAACGCTCTACAGTTTCATTAGACTGGAACCTACGGTTTAAAGTGGATTCAAAACCACTGCAAACATCCATGGCACCACTGGGACTCGAACCCGTAGCACAGAGAGCCAGAGCGCTAAATATCATGATCTGCAAAACAAAAATCATGTAGTGCATATTATTTCTATTTTGCCATTTGCATTATCATTGATTTTCTCGCATATACGTAGTTTTCGTGTTTACGACAGGATGGAATTTTTGGAAAAAAGACATCTTTTATAATTTAATTACATCGATTTTGAATCTTAAATAGCATAAATAATGAATAAACCGTATGTCAGCCGTATATCCAAAGCTCTACAACCATATTAGGCCGAGACCTACGGTTTAAAAAGGATTCCGAACCACTACAAACATCCATGCCATCGCTGGGACTCAAACCAGAAACCTGTGGCACCTAGTGTCACTAATCAATCGGCCATCAGGTTCAAATGCAATATATATACTCATATAAATCAGATCAAATAAAAAAAAAAAAAATTAAAAACATTCAATAATTAAACAACATGTGGTGATTATTTATTAAATTTTTTTAATACCTTCAAAACCTCTTATTGTTTAACAGTTTGAATATTGAGTTCTGTACACTAAATTTCTGAAGAGTCTTCATTTATTTATTATTGATTTCTCGATATTTTAGTGAACCGAAATTTTCGAGTGCGATATTGAAACTTGATATTGGAATCGCTTACAATACTATACCAACTAAAACAGTTAATTAATTTTTCGCACAATATCTGATCATAGCTCAATTACACTTGTTTAAAACATGTAGTCGGTAATGTTACACGATGCTCATCGTACAAAAAGGAATCAGCTATCGAAACCATTTCCATTGTCTGAAGAATAGAAGGATCGGAACAAAGCTAATCGGAAACCGATTTCCTGCCTATACACCTCAAAACAAACACTTCCCTCCCAAAGACTTAATTAGCACACAAAAGAGCCCACCGATAACTGGCCCATCGCTGCGCTGTTAAACAACTAAAGTGTTTCCAAAGCACCACCAACAACACGCATTCAGTGAACGGCCAGACAAAGAGGTTCCTTCATAATTTATAAAATGGCTGTTGCCCTCCAATTATGAAAAGTGCCCGGTAAGATGCAAATTGCATTTCAATTATGGATGGTGCTAAGAGGGCGTGACTGTGCGACAGAGTGCCCCACTTAATTATGTAATTACAGGCGAGAGATGCTTAACTAACCTCTGTCGGCATCACCAGGTTAACGCCTGCGACGAGACTGATAGTTAAAGGGTCCATGTATTCAGTGTCCCGCGCTCCTGGCAGTATACAGTTTTGAACAAGGTTTACATTTATTAATGAATGTAACTCTGCGGTGTGATCTATTGCGCCTGATGAAATAGTGCCCATCGATTTATTGTCTGCTTAGACAATGCAATGCTTCATTTCTAAATGTAGAAGATTATGAGATGCTCTTCGTCTAAATTAACTCAGACCATATCTTGGAAGGACAATCAGAGATGATGATATATATTTGTATATTAATAAATAGTGTAATAAAATATGGTGAATGACTTTTGGCGATGCAATAAATCATGTTTGGAAGAACTGTGTGTACATATGTATGTGTATATATATATATATATATATATATATATATATATATATATATATATATATATATATTTATATATATATATATAATATATATTTTGAGTCAAAAATAAATTTACAGTGATCTGTTTCGATAATTGTATAGTCATTATCAAAGGGTGAAACTGTGATAAAAATATATAAGTGTGATTGTTTTCGCCATAATTGTGGCAAGTTAGCCAAATATTAATTTTATTAAAAACAATAAATAAATGTTTTAAAATGCTTTAGAAAAGAAATTGAAAATCACAAAAAAAAAATTAATAAATAAATAAAAGGTAATGACATGATGTTATAAATGCTATGAAGACCTAGACATTATAAAATTTATTAAGATCAATAGATTAACCTGGGCTCCTCATATATTTAAAATGAATAATTTTTTTAAAGATCACAAGATTACGTTTTTAATTATTAAAATTCAATTAAAGCAAATTTTCAATGTATAACATGCTAAAATTATATCAAAACTAATAACTCATTTATAATTTTCCTTTAAGTAATATAAAAAAAAAATGAGTCGAAAATAGTAAATGGGAATAATTATGGCTAGTTAAATGATTTTATAATGTAAAATATATTTATCAGTATCATTTAAAAATGTCTGATATATGACATGAAAATTACACATTTTGTCTTTCTGATTGTTATTTAGATATGCATCTGCATATTTATATTTGAAAATTTTCTTTTGTCAATTATTTCAATACTTAACAGAATGGAAACGATAAAGAATAACATTGAATTTTGGATATTTTTTGAGACTCAAAACTTTTTCTAATTGCAATTTGTTACTAATAACTTTTGTAGATAGCTTTCTTGGATGATTTTCCACTGATGTACAGTTTGGCCATTTTTCATTTTTTAATTAAAAAAATTACAAATCGCTATTTACAAATAACACTTATTAATTTTTATAAAAACGATAACAATAATCACAAATAAAAATACAGTATTATTTAATTAACTATAAAATGTATATCACTCAAATTATCAATTTCCCCCAAAAAAATGTCCTTGTTCATATAAAATACAGCAATTTAAAGTCAGTTATTTCAATTAAAATCATCTTTCCTCATTAACAAAAGAATTTAAAAACAAATAAAATATATTTCTTTATACAAGATATTATATTATTATTATACAATTTCATATTATTCCACAAGACATAAAAATATTTTAACACATTATTCCATTCTTGTTAAAATAATTTTTTTTTTTTTTTTTAACACATAGCAGAAAATCCATTATACTGTAAAACAGTATACTCTGCAATTACTACATTTTAAATTAATCCAAGAATATGGAATTAAAAATTATTTCTATCAACTTATAAGTTAAAAAAAAAACGTTAATTTTGTTGATAAAATGTAAAATGTCAATACTAAAGTTCTTAATAAGAGTTTATCTTTAAATAAGAGATAAATAGTTTCAATAAGTTACAGTAGAATTATCGTTAGAAAAATTATTTCCCCAAAAATTAGCATCGGTATCCCAAACAAATCAAAAACATAAAAAGTAGCAAAATTAAAACTAATATCAACAAAAATAAAAATAAAAAAAAAATGCTAAATGCTACTGAATTATTCGCCCGTTGATGAACAATTATTTTCAAGCCAGGCAATTAATGGCTAATTCCAGAAAGAATAACCGGAGGCATTCGGCCTGAATGGCTTGGCTCTTAAAAATATCGTTAATTAATGATGCATGGCCAGTATTTCAAACAACATTTTCAAATATTTGTATGCAGCATTAAAAAGGAAGTGAGGAATATACTGATTTTTTCATCAAAATTATTTCTCAAAATACGTTTAGTTTTTACTATTTTATTTTCTTCACGATTAGTTTTCAAACATCGCGAAAAACGGGGATTTTTTTAACAAAAATTAAAAAGTTTGCCAAAATAAATACTGGAAAGTAATTTGTTGAGTTTGAAGGTTATTTTATATGAGCGATTTAATTCGAATTTTAAAATAAAATGGGAAAGATAAGGCAGTTAGTAATAAGTAAAAAAAAAAAATTTAACAAAATTAATCACGGTTAAGTTAACAAATCTGAACCTTAACAAAGTATTATTTTTGTGCAATAAAAATTCCACTGATTAAATTGTAAACTACTTAATGAAAATAATTGTTTGAAAAATATTAATTCAGAGACGAAGTTTTTATTAAAATAAAATTATTTACAATCAGCACTACAGTTAATGTTGGACTATGGCCGTCCGTCTACTGGCAGATCCCATAATAGGAGATGTTTTCTTCTTACGGTGTAGGGTTGTCAGCCCTACGTCCAACGCTCTACAGTTATACACTGAAGTGACAAAGTCATGGGATAGCAATATGCAAATTTTCAGATGGCAGTAGCATCGCGTAGAACAGGTATAAATGCGCAGTGCTTTCGCAGAGCTTTCATTTCTGTTCAAGTTATTCATGTGAAGAGGTTTTGACGTGATGATGACCGCACGACGGGAATTAACAGACTTTGAACGCGGAATGTTAGTTGGAGCTAGACGCATGGGTCATGCCATTTAAATCGTTAGGGAATTCAACATTCCCAGATCCACTGTGTCAAGAGTGTGCCGAGAGTATGACATTTCAGGCATACATCCCATCATGGACAGCGCAGTGGTCGACCGCCTGCACGACCGAGACCGGCGACGTCTGCAAAGAGTCGTAAATTCTAACAGACAAGCAACACTGCGTCAAATAACCGCAGAAATCAATGTGGGACGTACAAGGGACTTGTCTGTTAGAACTGTGCGGAGTAATTTGGCTTTCTTGGGGCTATTCCAGCAGAAGATCGACTCGAATGCCTTTACTGACAGAACGACATCGCTTGCAGCGACTCTCGTGGGCATATCGGTTGGTCCCTAGATGAATGGAAAACCGTGGCCTGGTCCGATGAGTCACGATTTCAGTTGGTAAAAGCTGATGGTAGGGTTCGAAGTGTGGCGCAGACCCCACGAAGCCATGGACCCAAACTGTCAGCAAGGCACTGTTACAAGCTGGTGGTGACTCCGTAATGGTGTGGGCTGTTTTCATGGCATGGACTTGGTCCTCTGGTGCGACTGGACCGAACATTGACTGGAAATGCTTATGTTCAGCTACTTGGAGATCACTTGCAGCCATTCATGGACTTCATGTACCCAAACAACGATGGGATTTTTTTGGATGACAATGCGCCATGTCACCGGGCCACAACTGTTCGCGATTGGTTTGAAGAACATTCTGGACAATTCCAACGAATGATCTGGCCACCTAGATCGCCCGACATGAATCCCATCGAGCATTTATGGGACATCATCGAGAGGTCTAGTTCGTACCAAAATCCTGCACCATCAACGCTTTCACAATTATGGACGTCTATCGAGACAGCATGGTTCAATATTCCTGCAGAAGACTTCCAACGACTTGTTGAGTCCATGCCACGTCGACTTGCTACACTTCGCCGGGCGAAAGGAGGGCCGACACGATATTAAGAGGTATCCCATGACTTTTGTCACTTCAGTGTATTACAGACTGGGACCTACGGTTTAAAAAGTGGATTCTGAATCATTACAAACATAAGGGCACTACATGGACTCGAGGCCGAAAGCCTGTGGTACCGAGTGACAGTCACTCGGCCAATAGGCCCCTTTTACTTTGTACATACAGATTTTATTTTTATGCAAAGGTAATAATGAAAAATCTGCTCTTTGTTTATTTCTACTTTTATTACAGTGCGTCCTATGGCTTTATATATAATGACGTAAAATTTTTGGTGGTAAACCGAGTTTGACATGACTGACCTGCAACCTATAGTGTACCTAAAATTATCAATTAATTTAAAGATATCCTGTGTCGAAATGATTTTTATTTGTTTAAAATAATAAAATAATTCATTTCAAAAATAATTTTGAACGAAAAAAAAAAACATCGCAATATTAGCTATTATAACAATGCTCATACGTATTTTTTTTTTTTTATTTTCAATCCTAGAAACCTAAAAATATTTAATCAAAAAGATTTCCTTAATCATCAGCATAGTTTACATTTTTCCCGCTTATCCGAACAGAAATACCCAATTCACAAATATTTAATTTTATCCGAAATCGAAGAAAAATGCATAAAAACCCAACCCAGAAACGATTTCCAATTGTTTTCCATGAATAAAACAATACCAAAAATTCCACCAAAAGTTCTTTGTTACTTCTGCAAAAGCATCCACGATAAACGATAATTTCTAATGAAAACCGAGACCGGAGAATGATTTGAATTATAAATGCGTGCTTTCTCAAAAATCCTCTCGATTCATTGTGTTTTTTAATTAAACACAAACTTCCTGAATGCGTTTATTTGAGTTTTGGCGATTGAAATAGGAATTCCCTTTTTCTGTGAGAGAGAGACTCCTTTTAATTACTGAGGTTAATTGAAGCAAAAGTTAATGACTTTCGTTTTGCCAGCCCTACGCCCATTCTCTACAGTCATAGTAGACCAGGACCTACGACTTAAAGTGGATTCCGAATGACTAAAAACATCCATGACAAGGTAGGGACTCGAACCCGAAGCCTGTGGTACCGAGCGCCAGACATTCGGTTATCAGGCTCATGTATTTATAAATATAGATTTTATTTTATTCAAAGATGATAATAATAATAAAAAAAATCTGCTGTTTGTTTATTTCTACATTTTACTGTATGCCTCCCATGACTTTATATATAGCGTCCTGATGAGCAATTGGCTAACGAGCTGGCTGTTGGTAGCATAGGCTTCAGGTTCGAATTATGACGGTGGCATGGCTGTTTGTTAGTAGTTCGGTATTCACGTTAAACTTTAGGTCCCGATCTAATAAGCCTAAAGTACGCGCAAAATAACCGTAGAGCGACAAACCAAACCCTTTTATATGTAATGTGAGTTTTGGTGGTAAAAAGGAGTTTGACATGACTGAGTTACAACCTATAATGTACTTATAATTATCAATTAATTTAAAGGCATCCTATGTCGAAATGATTTTTTATTTGTTTAAAATAATAAATAACAATAAAAAATAATTCATTAAACAATCGCAATATTAACTATCATCATATCAATGCTCTTGCGTATTTATTTTTTTTTTTCAATCCTAGAAACCTAAAAATATTTAATCATAAAAAAAATTTTTTCCTTAATCATCAGCATGATTTACATTTTTTCAGCTCCGAAATACCCTATTCACAAATGTTTAATTTTAGCCCAAATCGAAGAAAACGCATACAAAAAAACCCAACCCAGAAACGGTTTCCAATTGTTTTCCATGAATAAAATAACACCAAAAAATCCCACCAAACAGTATCCCTGCTACTTCTGCAAAAGCATCCGCGATAAACGATAATTTTTAATGAAAACCGAGACCGGAGGATGATTTGAATTATAAATGCGTGCTTTCTCAAAAATCCCTCTCGATTCATTGTGTTTTTTAATTAAACACAAACTCCTCCAATGCGTTTATTTGAGTTTTTGGCGATTGAAATAGAATTCCCATTTTCTGTGTGAGAGAGAGAGAACTCCTTTTAATTACCGAGGTTAATTGAAGCAAAAGTTAATGACTTTCGTTTTCATTAAAAAGAAAGGAGGGGGGAGGGGTACAGCAGCAGCAATCAGGCGGATCCAAAGTTTTGAAAACTTTAATTTGTGTTGTTAAGCTATTTTGACACTTTCTGAATTTGCATTCATGATGATAAATTGCTGGGCCAACCATGAGGAAAATCTCCGGCAGCTCAGCATAATGAGAGTAATTCCAACCCTGGAAACTCTTTTTTTTTTTTTTTTTTTGTTGGAAGACATATTTCGCTTAAGTAATTCCAGAGAAAATTTCTTTTACGGCGGTGACAAAAATTTTTTTTTTTTTGTGTACTTTGTTTAGTAACTTAAACGTGATCTTTTAAATCACTTTTGAAAACAAAAGCAGATTTAAAATAAGCTCGACTTCATAAACAGTTCTTAAGTACAGATTTTGTGCGTAATACAGTTACGGTGTAAATAGAATATTTGGAAAAGAACTTTTATTTGTTATGTTATACATACTGCTAAACATTGTTAAATATTTGTTCATAGTTGAAGGATCAAAAATTAAATGCAAACATTGCACCTTATAATTATTTTTAACTGTTGGTGCTGTTCAGGAATAAATAGGTGGGAGAACAATACCTATAACATGAGATATTTGAGTCCTCCTTTTCGATAAACAGGAGCCTTATGGTCGAGTAACTGGAACTTTTTGGAGCTCGGAGGCTCTAGTCCCGGAATGGTTCAGAATCCATTTTAAACCGTAGGTCTAGGTCTAATAGACCGTTGGACGTCGGATTGACAACCCTATTCCGTAAAAAAAACATCTCCTGTTTAGGAATCTGTCAGTAGGTAGACTGGCCATGGTCCAACATGGACTATAATGCCAGGGAGTTAATTAGTCAGTTTTCAATAACCAAGATATATATATTTAGAAAGATATATATACATAATATTTCGTTATCTAAAGCATCTGTTCCTTTGTGATTATTGATATGTATAACACTAATTTATACAGCACGTCAGCAGTACTGATTTTTGAAAGTTTTTAACGAAGGCAATTTTCCACCATTCTTTTAATAGTAAGATCTTTCGATAAAGAATGTAAAATTGATCTCTCATAATCCATTACCATAAACGATACATCTCTACGATTATAGAGAATTAAGTTTCTATGCAAAATTTCAAATGGAAATACATTGAAAAAGAGATAAACGAACAAAATTTTCTATAACCCCCATAAGATTTCGGAACTATTCTTTATTTTCTAACATATGAAAGAAAAATTTAAAAAAAAGTTTACTTACAACATATACTTGTATTTCAATTCTGAATATAACAATGTATTTTCAACTTACCTATAAAGAAAAGAAAAATTACAGTTATTACTTACAATACTAAATAATACTTACAAAAACTATGAAATAAATTTGAACATGATAAATAATATTTGAACAATAAATAAAAACATGAATGAATAAATAAATTAAACAAATGTGCTCAACAAAAAATTTCATCGTGTACCTTTTCTAAATTAATGTGTAGTTTATTTATCAGCTAAGTATCTTTCCGTAGAATCTTAATAAATAGTAAATTGTACGTTACAGCAATAAATAAAAAACAAAAAGCACAGATATGCAATATTTTTTTTAGTTGTTATGTTTAATGCGGGACACTTAACTTAAAATCTTTTTATCTCTAATACGTATGTTTTGTAGTTGACTCCAAGGTGTAATAAAGAGAAATTTTTCACTGCAATACAAGAAAGAATAGAAAAGTAATATCTTAATTAAAGATTGTTACTCAATTGTGAGTTGAATTAGAGAAAACACAGAAAACTTTAACCTATAAATTCGATTGTTGATGCGTTGTACTCTTACACAACAGCAGTCTTAAATGCCAGTTAGCATTCTATGTATAACGAAGGAAACATTTGTTATTTAATCAATTAAAAGTTGTAAAAAATGAATTAATCTGTAAGGATATAGTGACGAAGCTGTTATTTATAACAATGTAAAGAATAGTAATAATGTTTTTTTATGGCTGGATCTTATGTTCCATCGTTGCATGCCACAAAAAAAACCCACCAATAATGGTAGGTGTACTTATGTCAGTAATTGTCCTGCACTTAAGTGACGTAAAGGAAAAAAAAAAAGCCATCTAGAACATTCCCACCTGGTATCAGCGTGTACTTAGTATGCAGAAAGAATCCGGTTCGATTCCTCTGGTATCTTAAACAACAGCTGCCGCTGCTTTCAGATGAGATTCGATGGCGAAAGTGACGGTGTTAAAGATTCTCGCATCAACAGCCAGGCTTTTACTTTTTACTTTATTCCCCACCGTATCTGGGGCTATGCAGCCCTTACCAGTAAAAAAAGGTAAGGGTGGAAAAATAATAATAATAATAGCAAAATAAATAAATAATTACAAAATTACTTGAGTACAATGAATTATAATACAGAAAAGAAGAATACGCAATAATTACAGTACCATAACATATTATCTTTGTATCATGAAAATCTGATTTAATACGGCCTTTTATTTATAAAACAAAAGGAAAATCACAGAATATGTTTCAAGTTCGTTTTAATTTCAATTTTTAAAATGTTAACAGTAAATTGTAATAATACATCCTTTAATACATTATCTAATTGATATCAATAAACCTGCTTTCCTCAATTTTGTAATAAAGGTATTTAAAAAAAATGACGGAATAACTTATACAGAAAATCATTGCACAATTGGTCCATTGCTTATGCGATATATAGACAATTTTGTATGTTGTTTTTAATTTAATGCTTATTAACTGAAACCTATTTTTATGTTAATAAACATTAAAACAAATGGCCAAATCGCGAAATAAGAATAATTTTTGTGGCACCAACTGAACGATAAGATGATAAATGTTTGCCAGTTTCCTGTACTATTTGCAATTCACTTTACTTATAATTGGAACATCTTTATTTGGTGGACTTTTGGCGAAAAGAACTTCTGGTGCCAAATCAAATGCCCCTGTTCTGCGATTTTACCAAATAAATATATAAAAATAAACGACATAAATAAATGCACAAAAACTTAAAAACGTTTAATAAAATAAGAATGATTTTAAATACGAATTATGAACTACAAACTGGAATAAGAATCGCCACAGTATTGTGAAACCAACTTTGTTCAGAAATTAGTTCACTATAAAAATATTGAAGTTTAAATGTAATAAAAAAGAATAATCAGATTTATTTCGTCATTTTGGTTAAATCTACACAAAAATAAAATGCACTACAAATGCAACACAAATGCATTTTGAAGTAGACTATTCTTAAACTAATTGTTTGAAAAGTGCAGTTTTATTATGAGAATTCCTTTTTATTTAATTTAAAAAGAAATATTTAATGGTAATGCATAATAATTCATAATAAAATAATAAAAGAGTCTTTGATAATGCATAGATAGTATAATGAATTTAGATGGAAAAAATATGATATAATGAATTTAGTGGGGCTCCTCATTGATATAATAATAGCAAATTAAGATAACTTTTTTTATGCGTATTTGGCAATGAATAAGTGCTATCATACTAGCAAGAGTAATTGAGACTCGTGCTGTATCAATATAATTTAACTTGTAGAAGTTTTAAAGAACTTTTTCACAATAATTTATTTTAAGATATTTTGTTCTATTCTATCGACAACTTTAAATTTATCTATCTAATTTATAAATTTATGTATTCTAAATTAAATGGATTATTCTACGGTTATTTTCTAAAAGAATACATGCAATTTGTAATTTAAAATTATTAGAATACTCAAGAATGAACTACATGCTGTGAAAAAATACAAATAAGGTACGAAAACTGAATATATAAGTAGAATTAAAAGAGAAACTTATAGGGAAATATCGAAATAATAAGAAGTATCGAAATTAAAATAAGCATTTTTATAAAATTAAAAGTTCTATAATATAAGCTTATTTTCAGTTTTCACATTCACATACAGATAAATAAAAATAAAAAAAAAAAAAAAAAAAACTTGCATAAACTTTTAAGTTGTTTAATTTTCTTCAAAATTTTCCATTTCAGCAAAATCGTTAATTGTTTTTTTCTTTTCCAATAGAATTAGTAATTAAATATGCGTTCTAAAAATCGAGACTTTAGAAAAAAAAAGTAATAATAAACAAACATAATAAATATGAAAAAATATAATCCACAGAATACCAAGTTTTAATTATTATTTTCTTCTTTTAAATCGTTTGGAGAATATAATTCTGCATTTTATTTATTTATTATTTTTCTGAAATAATTTATCGTTTGCTAATAAAGAGAAGATAAATAATAAAACGATTTTTCTCTAAATAAATTCAAAGTACATTTTCGATTTTTTTTTTTTTTTTTTTTTATCAGCGTGTAGTATAAATTTTACTTTTCTTTTTCTTTAGAATAAATAAATTCATTGTTAAAATATTTATGAAAATTAATTACCAGATGTAATTAAACCACATTATTGAATATAAGAAAATTAAAAAAGATACAACATAAACTTATAGGAACATAATAACAAGTATCGAAATTAAAATAAGCATTTTTATAAAATTAAACTTTCGTAATATAAGCCTATTTTCAGGTTTTCACATTCAGATACAGAAAAATAAAAAAAATAAAAACTCACATGAATTTTTAATTGTAGTATAATATTCTTTAAAATTTTCTATTTCAACAAAATCGTTAATTATTTTTCCTCTTCCAGTAGAATTAATAATTACTTAAATATACGTTCTAAAAATCGAGACTTTAGAAAAATAATAATAATAAAAACATAATAAATATGAAAAAATATAATCCACAGAATAGAAAGTTTTAATTATTATTTTCTTCTTTTTAAATCGTTTGAGACTATAATTCTGTCTTTTATTTATTTATTATTTTTTTCAGAAAAAAATTTATCGTTTGCTAATAAAGAGACGATAAATAATAAAACGATTTTTCTCTTAATAAATTCAAAAGAACATTTTCAATTTTTTTTTCTGTCAGCGTGCAGTATAAATGTTACTTTTCCTTTTTTAAAATAAATAAACTCATTGTTCAAATATTTATGAAAATTAATTACCAAATGTAATTAAACCACATTTATATCATTATCATAATAAAAACAATCTTTATTCATGTTTACTTTTATTTTTTATAAGGAGATATATAAATTACTCACCTGCCAGGTGAAAATTTATAGTAATTAAGAAGATTGCTGCATTTAAATAAGCAGTAATCAAAGTATTTAAATTTTCAGACAAAAATAAATGCTATTTGCTTAAAATTAAATATAATTTTGTTTAATTAAGTTCAAATTTCTAATTAAAAAATATTCATTGAAAAAAAGCAAGACTAAATTATTATCAAAGGAAAAAAAAAAAAAGTAATATTTAATTTTTAAATGTATCACCATTTTCAATATTTTTAAGAACATGATAGTTTGTATAAAAATGATATAAAGTGTATTAATAAAAATTAATAATAAATTTATGTTCAAATTACAAAATGTAATATTATCTTGATTTTTATACGTATTTATATTATTTTTTATCTTATAATTATACATTAATATTAATATATATTATTATTTTTTATCTTGAAATTATACTGATTTTTTTTTGAAAAATTTGCAATTGCAAAAAGCATCTCAGTTTCGATTCAATATTCAAACGAAAAATTGCATCAATTTTTTTTTTTTTTTTTAATATTCACCTAAAAAAAATAACACTATTTATTTAAGTTATATGCAATTTTAAATAACTATGAATTAATTAATTAAATTAAAGCATTTTTAATTATTTTTATTTGTTAAATTCATAGAGCTTTATGATTTTGAAATTAATTAAATTTTTACATTTGCTATTTATACAAAATATCTATTTTCAAATTTTAATATCGAGAAAAATGTTTAATAATAAAATAAAATTTTGTAATATTTACCTCAAACTTTTAAATTTTGATTTTGGCATTAGATATTAAATTATGAATTTTACAAAACGACATTTTGGAATTCTATAATATTCGACAACATTGGAATTCTTTATTTATGTAGTCCGTAAAATAAAATTCTAAGGTGAGAAATCTGTGCTTATACCTTTTAATCTTATTTAAATAAAAAAATAATAATACCACACTAACCTTTAAAAGAACTGATTGACTGATTACAACTTTAAAAGAAAAATTCTTTTCTTTTTACTTAAGTAATAAAGGCGTAGTGTGTAGGGTAATGTTAATGGCCACATTCAGCACATTCTCTGGAGAGCGGAGGGGAAATAAAGAACGGGAACAAAAAATGCTGATGATTTAGTTACAAATAAAATGAGCAAATTTTCTAATCGATAGAGAAAAGTCAACTTGATAGAGAAGGAATGTTTTCGATAATGAACAAACACATCTCTACACTCAGCTTTACATTTAAATGAAAAATTGCATTTAGAGAATTGCGAATTCTTTTTCGGATAATAAATATAAAACTACAAATTATTTCAAGTATTTAAAAAACAATTTTTTTGGGAAAATTCTATTTTATAACAATACAAATTTTACAATCAATAGAGAAAAATGTAATAATTATAATTACTAAATACTTAATTATAAAATTTATAATTAAAGATTTTGAAAAGATCAAGTATTAATAAATATTTTTAAAAATTATTTTTGAGAAAAAATTCTATTTTATAACAATTCAAAATTTCCTATCGATAGAGAAAAAGAATATTTCCGATAATGAAAAAATACATCTCTACACTCAGCTTTACATTCAAATTTACATTACATTTACAAAATCGCGAATTCTTTTTCGGATAATGAAATAATTTATTATTTTATGTTTAAATATTTAGAAAAAAAAAATTCAATTTTATAACAATTCAAATAGATACTTTTTATTTCTTTATAAATAATAACTTTCTTTTAAATACAAATTTTTAAACATTAAATTTAAATAGTTATTACATAATGACATACTAAATTACTAAATTTTTTTTTTTTTTTTTTACTCTGCTATTCAAAAGGATCAGCGAAAGTCTTTAAGAAGGGCACCATTTTCCCAAAAGATACATTTTATCATGCTCACCATTTTGCTGTTATGCTGACCTAACCTATAATTTCCCTAATTGAATTGCTCCTTGTCACGAGATTCGCTCAGACTTACTGAGTCTTATGCTTTTGTGTAAAAGCTTCAGTTAATAGCAGCTAAGCCAAATAATCTAATCAAAAAGAATGTACTTTTTTACTATTTGATTTTCCAAAATATTTTGAAAAACACTTAAATTTTTTTTTTTTTTAAATTAAAAAATAATAAAAAATATACATGGCTTTATATAAATGAACCTTTTTTATCGATTTCTACTAGTTTACGTACCATAAACTAGTGAATAACTAATAAAACGGGTAAACTAACAATTTTATTGGTAGATATGAATAAATTAAATGTATTTTATAGGTTATAGCAATTTCATTTCATTTCAAACGAGTTATTCTTTCGGAATAACTAAACTGCTCTTAAGAAATTTATATTGTAGTGTTATGCTTTGTGCAACTGGATTATACTTGAGAACATACAACTTTATTTATACAAGCACCAACACCACACACATACAATATTTAATGACATTTAATTATAGTTTCGTGAAAGGATTCCACTTCTAAACCTAAAATAAAGATACTCGTACGCGTTTGATGCGAGAAATATATTTCTTCTCTGAGTGAGAGTCCGCAGGCCAACTTACAACTGTGTCCACAAAGTAAAACCAATTTTCAATTTAAAATTTCCGTTGCTTATGGAATTTCAATTTTTTTTTTTTTTCTTTTCATTATGTTTTAGGTTGCTGGCACTTTTGATATCTTGTGAAATTTGACGTCAAAATATTCATTAGTGTTTGAGTTACGCTTGGCTTTGTGAGACGCTAAAATCGATTCCGGCGATTTTTGAAATGTCTCAATTAATTGAGCAAAGAACTTGCATTAAATTTTGTTTGCGGAAACGTATAGAATGTTGCAGAAGGCAATCGGTGAGCATTCCTATAACAGAAATAAATGTTTAGAATTGGCATAAACAGTTCAAAGAAGGCAGAGAACGCGTTGAAGACGATAAGCCCTCTGGTCGACCATCAACCTCAACCGACGAAGCTCACGTCCAAAAATTAAAGATTTCGTGCTTGCAAACCATCGATTTACAATTAGAGACCTTTCTGCTGATGTTGGAATATCAAAAGGATCGGTCAATTCCATTTTTGCATCAAAAGCGTCAAATCTCGATTGGTATCGAAAACTCTGAATGCGCAGCTCACACTGCATTGATTTTTCGTGACTTTTTCGCCAAAAATTAAACCCATATTGTTCTACAGCCACCGTATTCACCTGATTTAGCCCCGTAAGACTTCTGCCTATTCCCTAAACTCAAAATACCACTCCGGGGACACCGTTTTGAGTCGGTTGAAAAAGATTCAACGTGAATCACCTCGAGCTTTGAAGACCATCCCTGCCGATGACTTTTTAGTATGCACTGAGGATTGGAAAAAAAAAAGTTGGCATAAGTGTATTGTGACCGGTGGAGATTACTTTGTAGGCGATGAAATAAATTTGGAAGAATAAATAAAGAGTTTTGAAAAAAATAATTGGTCTTACATTTTGGGCACAGTAGTATCTCCTTTTATATATTTTAATATCACATATCTTTGGGAGTTTTACCATTTCTGGAATTATACAGAAACAACATTATAAATTCAAAAATTTCCAGTTTTAAATTTTTAATGCCTCCAACGACGTAAATTCTGAGAAATCCCCCAACCCCCACTGAAATTCCAAAACTCGGAGCTTTTCCCGCCTTCCTTCCGTTCTAAATTCGATTTCTCCCTCTCTACTTTAGAATTCTCAAACAAGCATCCGATATTCTTGAAGAGGGTGGATTTCCTCTCGGCAACTCCCTCTCTCTCTCTCTGTGCAAACAACCGGAACAGCTGAGGTTTCAACTTGTTAGATACTTTACCTTGCAAGTCGAAAAGATTTTATTTGGAACCGTGTTTATGCATTTATGAGTCGCAATAAAGATATTTCCAGTAGAGATTCTTCCAAATGAAACCGAAGATGTAGCCAGAAGTGTTTGTGCAGGAAGTTTGTTTCTCTTTAATGAAAGGTTTTCCATTCAAATATATAAATCTGAATATGAATGTCGTTACATTCGAATTTCTCTTTCACAACATTCGTCTTCGGAAATCCAAATTTGTTGAAGTGGTCTTGGTACTATGCGCCAGAAATTAAAACAATAAACAATGGTCCTGGTGCTAGGCAACATAAATTAAATTAATAAACAGTGGTCCTGATGTTAGACATCAGAAGTTAAAAAGATAAACAGTGGTCTTGGCATTAGACATCCGAAATTCAAATAATAAACAATGGTCGTGGTGATAGAATCAGAAGTTTAAAAAGTAAACAATTGTCCTGGTTTGCTAGATATCAGAAATTAAAAAAATAAATAATTGTGCTAGACATTAGAAATTCAAAAAAATACAAATGATCTTGCTGCTAAACATTAAAAATTAAAAATAAACAAATGATTTTGGTACTAGACATCAGAAATGAAAATAATAAACAATAGTCTTGGTGCTAGACATAAAAAATTTAAAAAATCATAAACAATGGTCTTGGAGCTAGACATCAGAAATTAAAATAATAAACAATGGTCTTGGTGTTAAGCATCAGAAATTGAAAAAAAAAAAAAAAACATCAAAAATTGAAAAATAAACAATGGTCTTGGTGTTAGAGCATCAGAAATTGGAAAACAAAACAACAACAAAAAAAAAAACAATGGTCTTGGTGCTTTACATCAAAAATTGAAAAAAAAAAAATGGTTTTGGGAATAGACATCAGAAATTAAAAATACAAACAAATAGTCTTGGTGCAAGACATCAGAAATTAAAATAATAAACAATGGACCTGGTGCTAGACATCAGAAGTTAAAAAAATAAACAAATGTCTTGGTGCTAGACATCAAAAATTAAAAAAAAAAATGGTCTTGGTGCTAGACATCAGAAATAAAAAAAAAAATAAACAATGATCTTGGTATTGGAGACCAGAAATTAAAAAAATTAACAACGATCTAGACGCTGGATGTCAGAAGTTAAAAAATAAATAATCTCCCAATTGTAAATTACAGGCCAGAAAATACCGAGAAACATAATTTTTTTTCATTCCTTTCCATGAATCCAGTTTATTCCTAATACCAACTGGTAGAGTAGATTTATATGTGATGAAAATGTTTATTTAATTATTTTTCGTGAATTTAATTAATTACTTTTGCTGCAAGTCCCATCAATGCACTTTAGAAGTCAATTAATTTGATATTTTCACTGTCTCAAGTAAAGATTCACTAAAAGTAAAAGATTCACTCATCAGTAAAAAATACAAAGTATATTCTATGCCAGTTTGGATTTTACATATTATACTCATAATCGCTTTCACACTTTCAATTAAAAAAACTATCAGTAAAAGAACACAAAGAATATATTCCTGTTTGGTTTTATGCATCACAATCATAACCGATTATTTTTCTTTCAGATGAGAAATTAGAAATTAAATTAGGATCTTTCGTTTAAATCATTCAATATAAGCAAAACAAAAATGATACAGAATTGCAGAATTTCTCCAGTTACTTTAATAAATTCAGTTTCCTTTAATACGCCAACAGTTGAGTATACAAAACTGTTTACAAAACCGTTGAATGTTGACTTTATATATGAAAGGAAATGATATTGGATTTTCGAAAAAAACAAGTCTTTTCCCATTTCGATGAATTTTAATATTGACAAAAATAGATGTGATTTACTTGTAAATATTACCTTTGCAACTGCTAAAGGCTGTTTAAAACATAAAATTATGAATATTTCATCAGCTAACCTAGGGTATTTCAAACCTGCTATCTTTACATTGGCACAGTTATATATATATTTTTTTTTTGTTACGGACATAGAAATATTACTTTTATTTGATCAACTGGCTTGATCCTATTAGATTTATAATTACCAGAACCTATTTCAATAATAATTTTGAGGAAATCATACATTAAATTAAAATAAAAGCATGGAAATAGGCAGGCGGCCTTGGCACACCATGGGGCTGTTGAGCCAATGATGTTATGATGATGATAATGATAATAATAAATAATCATATTTGTAACTTACTAGTCATATCCATGTTTAAAAATATTTTTCCAACGGCAATGCTTGATGAAACGCTACATTAGTTGTAATATAAATATCAAAACCTTCTTAATATTTTGCATATGAAGTGTTGGGATTGTTGTGCCAATGATGATATGATGATGATAATAATAATAAATAATCATATTCGTAACTTGCTGGTCATATACATTTAAAAATATATATATTTTTCCAACGTCCATGCTTAGACAAACGCTACATTAGTTGTAATATAAATATCGAAACCCTATTAATATTTTGTATATGAAGAGTTGGAGATCTAATTTTGACACTCATTAGCGTAATAGAAATAAAAAAGATGTAGAACAATAGTATGAGTAAATAAAAACAATGTACAAATATGCATGGGCTGACAAAAAGGACGAAAAAATGCAAAATGAGATGATGTTACTTCCGCCAGCTTTTCATTATTTCCGAATAAGAGGTGCAAAACAGTGCTACTTCAATCTATAATTTGGTTTACCACTCTACGGTCACCTTGTGCACACGAGGGTTTAAACATACCGAGACCTACTATTTAAAGTGGATTCCGAACCACTGGATTGCCACTATATATACCACTGGAAAGCCACTATATATGAGATATGCCCCCGCCAGGATTCAAACCTGAAGCCTGTGATACCATAGGCCAGAGAGCAAGCCACTTGGCTACCATTCCGCACTTCATTCGATCAGAAAATAACTTGCTGGGAATATCCATTTTTTAAAAAATATTCTTTGAACTGCTATGCTTGATGAAATGCTATATTAATTGTAACATAAATATCAAAGCTTTATGAATATTTTTCATATTAATTCTATATGCATATATTTTATATAAAATTATTTTTGCATTCGGTGGTGATCTAATTTTGACACTCATTAGCCTAAATATGTAATACAATAGCATACATGAGTAAAAAAAAAAAATATATATGTAACACAATATCTTGAGTAAAAAAATATAAATATGCAATAAAAATCTGAAACACAATAGAATGAGTAAAAAAAAAAATTGTGCAAATGTGCAAGTGTTGACGAAAAGGAGGGAAAAAATGCAAAATAAGATGATGACACTTCCGCCCGCTTTTCATTATTTTCGAATAAAAGGTGCAAAACAGTGCTACTTCAATCGATAAGAAAGCACCTACTGACACGGAGGACACAAGCGTAGAGGGTAGGGGGGGGTAGCAAGAAAAAAGGACGGGGGTTGAAGGCAATACATTTATATGACAATCAATTTGCAGTTGGGGTGGGGGAAGATCGGGCTATAACTCTGGTGTGCAACGAGGCATCACTGGTGAAAAGCGTACCCATGTTATAAAATCAATGAGGAAAAATTTGTTGCAGCGATTTCGCATTGATTCAGGGGGCTGATTGTTGCACCCTCTAACCCCCAACGGGAAGATTTTTTTTTTTTTAAAGGGGGTGGTGTTTTATGGATTGAGATGAAGAGATTTCGTTAGATCATAATGGGATTTATAAGGGTGATGTACGCGAAAAGATGATAGTACAGGTAAAAACTGTGAACTAAAAAAAACTATGACAGCGTTATAAATGTTTATCGCTTTTTTTTTCTCTCCTTTCCCCTTCAGCATTGATTTCGTAATAAAATTAATTGTTGAGTATTGCGGGTTGTTACGGTTGGTGTGAGATTTTGAAGGTGTTTTAATTCAGGTGATTTTTCAAAAGAAATATCGATTTTTGGTATAAGCAGCAAGGACTTTATTCATTTAAAAAAAAAGGTAGTCGTAAAAAAATAACCTCAAATGTGTTGTTGGATCATTTAACATGTTTTCCATGCGGAAAAATTTCAACGTAAAGAATAATCTCGTATTTTTAAAATTAAATTCATTTCAAACTTTCAAAAGTGCATTTGCTGACCTATGTAGCGTATAAAAATTATAATTATCGAGTCAAAAATAATTAATTCAAAAGAAATTTTAGCATTTATAATCTATTTATGTGCACGATTTGAAGGAAAAAAAAAAACATGAACATGATTTCAATTGGTGTTTCTATAACATTGGCATATTCCGTCCAACAAAAAGTTTGAAAATGATTAAATTATCGTCAAGTAGTATCGAAAAAGCGCCAAGTGTAGTAGTGTAATTATCGAAAAAGTGCTTTATTACGGAGGCAAATATTAAAATTCTACAATGTAAACCCAGACGATCCAAGTCATAAACTATATCTAAAAAGCACAGAAATAAAGTCTAAAATTACTTAATAGAATTAAACCATCTTTTATTTACACTGGGTTAACTGTCATACTATATAATTCCAAATAGAAATTCTATTTACATTTCCAATAGTTGTTTTTTTAACTTGCAAATAATGGAGATTTTAACAATCATAGTCAATTAATGTGCACAATCTGTAGAGAAAAAAACCTGAACAGGATTTCAATAGGTGTTTCTAAACATACAATGTTCTGTCAAACATACGCGTAAACATTCATTCCTGAACTTGCATGTAATGGAAATTTTAATTATCATAATCTATTTATGTGCACGATTAAAAAAAAAATGTGTTTTACAAAATGTACAAATGTGTTTGTTTGAAAACATAGCACAAGAATAATCAATAGTAACAGGATTTCAATTGGTGTTTCTAATATATTACAATATTCCGTCAAACAAAAGCTTTGAAAATGATTAAATTATAGCCAAGTACAGAACGAAAAGTGCTTTAATATAGAAGCAAATATTAAAATTGTATAATGTAAACTCAGACGATCCAAATCACAAAATATCTAAAAGCACAGTCATAAAACCTAAAAATTAGTTATTAGAATTAATAGAATTTCATTTACAAATAGTTAAATGTCATACAATACAATTAGAAATATTATTTACATTTCTAATTAGTTTTCTAAATTTGCATGTAATGGAAATTTTAACAATCATAATCTGTTCACAATTAAAAGAAAAAAAATGAACAGGATTTCAATAGGTGTTTCTAAAACATTAGAATATTCTACCAAACAAAAAGTTTAGAAAAGATTAAATTATCGTTAAGTACAGAATAGAGAAGTGCTTTAATATTCAGGCAAATATTAAAATTCTACAATGTAAACTCAGGCAACTCTAGTCGCAAAGGCATATCTAAAAGTACAGTCATAAAACCTAAAATTATTTAATATAATTAAGCAATCTTTCATTTACAAATACTTAACTGTCATATAAAACAATTAGAAATTTTATTTACATTTCCAACTAGTTTCCTAAACTTGCATGTAATGGAAATTTAAACAATCATAATCTATTTATGTTCACGAGTTAAAAAGAAAAAAACGTGTCTTCAATTGGTATTTCTAAAACATTTAAATATTCTGTCAAATAAAAAGTTTGAAAATGATTAAATTATTGCAAAAGAAAGAACGAAAATTGCTTTTAATATAGAGGCAAATATTAAAATTCTAAAATATAAACTCAGATGATTCAAGTGACAAATATCTAAAATGTACAGACATAAAAATTAAAATGACTTAATAGAATTAAACCATCTTTCATTAACAAATAGTTAAATATCATATAATTCAATTAGAAATTGTATTTACATTCCCAGCTAGTTTCCTAAATTTGCAAGAAATGGGAATTTTAACAATTACTATTTATGTGCACGACTTGAAGGAAAAAATGGCATGACTTCAATTGGTGTTTCTAAAATATTAGAATATTCTGTCAAAAAAAAAGTTTAAAAATGATTAAATTACAGCCAAATGCAGAATGAAAAAGTGCTTTAATATGAAGGCAAATATTAAAATTCTGCAATGTAAATTCAGACGATCCACAAAAACATATCTAAAAAGTATAAAATCTAAAATTAATCTAAAACTATTTAATAGAATTAAACCATCTTTTATTTACAAAATAAAATAAATAATAGTAATAGTTAAATGTCATGTAATTCAATTAGAAATTTTATTTACATTTCCAACTATTTAACTCGCATATAAAATTTTTCCATGCATATAAATCTTTATTATTATTTCTACTCTATGGTTCACTCAATTGTAAATTTAAATGCCATTGTTATGATACGAATACATTTTTACTTTAAATTAAATGTAAGTATATCCTAAACATTATTTAATTTTTATTTTATCATTGCTGTTTACGCACATTTTAAATTTGCAGAACTAAATACATTTTATTCTACATTTCTGTATTTAATACAGAGGCAAATATTAAAATTCTACTATGCAAACTCAGACAATCAACGTTCAAAAAAATACATATAAGATAACTATAATAGAATTTACACATTTTATTTACATTCCCAACTAGTTTCCTAAAATTGCATATAATGGTTTTTCATGCATATAAATCTTTATTTTTATTTCTATTCTATAAATCTTTATTATCATTTCTACTCAATTGTAAATTTAAAACCATTGTTATGATACGAATACATTTTTATTTTAAATTAAATGTAAATATATATTAAATATTATTCATTTTTATTTTTTATCAGTTGTGCACATGCACATTTTAATACGCATGTGCAGTACTGATAAAATAAGCATGCACATTTTAAATCTGCTGAATTAAATACATTTGGTTTCACATTTCAGTATTTATTTATTTAAATTATCAAGCAAATAATAAAACTGTTTCCCATAGTGACGAGATACTTGCACAATCTTATTATCGCTACTTAAAGAATCATACAAATACAAGACATACATTGTCAATCTTAAAAAAAAAGTAAGAGATAGAGGGGAAAATGATTTCTTTTCGATATATATATACACTTCTTCAATTGTGATTACATTTCTCATACATCAATAAACAGATTCGTTATCTCAAAGAAGCAGCAAATCACTTTAAATTGTGTTTACGGTTATTGACTAAGTTCGCAGATACGATGATAACAACAAAATAAGTGTGGTTTTTTTTTTCCCTTTCTTTAATGTCTTAGATAAGTAGATGATATTAAAGATTTAAAAATGTCGAAAATAGTTATCTGGATATTTTATGTGTTTGCTGGAAAACATATATAGTAGTAAAAGAGTAATCATTAGTAATAAATAGAATTGTTTTTTAAAAGGCAATAAAAATGACTTATAATAAAGTAATATTGTATCAATATTTGAGAAATTAAAAATGTAAAACAATAAAAATTATAAGCATATTTTAATTATATATATATATATATATAGTATTTTTACAAATCATTTTATATAAAAAAGTACTTCTAGTAAATTATTTTACTGAAATTCTTGGAAATGATGTGTAAATTATTTATAAAATTAATTACAATAATTTCTCTTATTTTACTATACCCGATTTACAATATATAATACAATAATTTATCTTATTTCACTAAGCCCATTTTACAATATATATTGCAATAATTTTTCTTATTTTTACACATCCGATTTACTAAACTCATGTTTGTGAAAATTGCAACACCATGAAGGACTTACGCGAGTGAGCCGAAATTTTTAGGAAATGCAAATTAGCGCATGGTATGCAAATGATTAGAATTTCAAATCCGTAGCGCATGCGTATGCTGAGCAGCGCCCTTCTGAACGGCGGATGGATCCGAATAAATAGATGGCTGTAGCGAGACGTGTATGGTTATCGGTGGTTATCTGCTAGTGGTAAACGTTAGCTCAATCGTTACTTATGCCTCTTCGACGAAAGAGAGCGAGATTTGAACAACTTACAGAGTTTGAACGGGGAGAATCATCGGCTTACGTGAAGCTGGATTGTCTTATCGTGCAGTAGCCGCTCGTGTGCAGCGTAACAGCGGAAATCCGGCAATCCGTGGACCCCGAAATGTGACGTCAGCTCGCGATGATAGACACCTGGTCCGCATGGCGCTGACGGACCGTACAGCTTCCTCTAGACAATTGGCAGCACAGTGGTCAATAGCTACAGGTATTTCATTGTGTGCTTCATCAATTCGTAGACGTCTGCTGCAACGTGGACTGCGCGCAAGGACTCTTTATACATGATCCTCTCACGCTAAACCATCGCCGCCTGCGGCTACAATGGGCCACTCAGCATAGAGACTGGCGTGCTGATTGGCAGCATGTCCTGTTTTCTGACGAATCCCGCTTTAATTTGTGGTGCCATGATGGTCGCATTCGTGTCAGACGCTATGCCGGTGAACGCCACCTTCCGGAGTGCATTATCGAACGCCACAGTGGACGAACACCCGGAGTTATGGTCTGGGGTGCCATAGCATATCATGGACGATCTCAATTGCTAAGAATTGTGGGCAATCTGAACAGCAACCGGTACATCAGTGAAGTTCTACAGCCCCAAGCTGTTCCCTTCCTTCAAAGCTTGCCAGGCGCTGTATTTCAACAGGACAATGCCCGCCGTCATATCGCTAGGACTGTTCAATCCTTCTTTGCAACGCAGCAGGTACAGCTTTTCCCTTGGCCTGCGTATTCCCCGGATATGTCGCCGATTGAACACGTGTGGGATTTCGTGGGTCGGCGTCTCGCTCGTGATCCTCGTCCTGTTGCTTCTGCGGACGGACTTTGGGTGCGCATACAAACAATATGGAATGCTCTTCCTCAGGCAGACATTCAAAATTTGTTTGACTCCATGCCGTCGTGTAGCAGCACTTATTGCGGCGCGTGGTGGCTACACAAAAAATACTGATTCCGATCTCTTGTTATTGTTTGTTTGCTTTGAACATTTAATCATTTATTTGTACCAATGCCACTCAACTGTGTATTAAATTTCATTCAATTATGACGATTCCTTCATGGTGTTGCGATTTTCACAAACATGAGTTTATATATATATACAATAACTTCTCTTATTTTACTAGGCCCATTTTACAATATATATATATTACAATAATTTTTCTTATTTTACTACGTCCGATTTACAACCAAACTTATATAATTTTTATGCTTTTAAAAACTTAAAACATCGATAAATTAAAGAATAATTTTTAAGTCAAAAAGTCACAAATTATTATTACGTTTTCTTATTGTTTTTCCTTTAGGTGAAAATTAGAAAATATTTTTCATCTAAATAAAAATTTTCAGCATGAGCTAAAATAAGTATAAGTAGCTTTTTTGTATTTATTTAACTCATATAGAATAGATTTTTGGATAGTACGTTAGATTTCAGCACTAAAATGCTCGACTCAAAACCTAAAAAAATAGCTTACATCAATAATGATTAACAATCTTAAACCTGGAAGCTTCTGCTTATTATCGTATTGCTATGTATGCGAAATAGGCACGACAAATCCGTTGTCAGGAAGTCTTTTCGCTACGTTACGAGGATCTGACAAAAGATCTCACGTCAAAAGTCAATGACAAGTTCAATGACTTAAGCCAATGAAACTTAATGTAATGTAAAAACGATAGGATGTAGCCATCCTTTCTCTGACAAGCTGGCAAAAGCGCCCCCCTTGGACGTTCAATATTTGTTTATTTATTAATTTTAATAATTTGTTACGCTAAAATTTGTTTTATACAAAAAGTAATTGTAAATCTGAGAAATGGTCAGTTGCTCTACAGACTCTCATTTGAGCGGCCCGTATATTTAGCGCAACCTGCGCTTCAGGCGATTCCCAGCTCTAAATGGAGTTCCCCACGAAGCTATAATTATTTTCTTCTACTTAAAATTTTGTGCTAAAAATTGCATGTGTGTGTGTGTGATGTTTGTGCGAGTGTAAATGAAAGCGCGAGTTCTAAACCTGTGCTTCATCTCAACGCATTACAAGGATGAAAAAAAAAATGTTATTTTATCCCAAAAATAGCTAGGTGACTTTTTTAAGTAAATTTAAATTCCAAGTTCACAAAAAACCGACATACGTTTTTAAATTCACATGTTGTACATCAAACGTGCAAAAATAAAAACCCTCCCAACAGTTACTCCACTCAATTTTTCGCTCAGCTGGCTTTCGTTGCAGTGTTAATGCAGCCGACAATTCTGAGCCGCGCTACCTTCTCATCTGTCTATTTTAACCCCATCACTGATGGAAAGTCCCGCGCCCAGAGTTGGAATTTCCTGTAACCATAACGACGGACGTCAATGGAGGACTCGCTCGTGCGGAGAGTTAACAGATTTAGTAGGAGTCGTCAAGTTTCTTAAGGTAGTCAATTTTTAGAGCTGTTATGTCAAGACTTGCTATGCAAAACGTAATTGTAAATGAGTTTTCTTTTTTTTCAATTCCTTCTATTAGCTCACACTCTCCCTATATATATCATGTTCAAATTTTCAATCGTTCATAAAATACTTTTTAATCATCCACTCAAGTTCAAATACATTTTGTTTGAACTTGTAGTGGATGGTACTTGATGCTAATGCAGTTTTTTCAAATATTAATTCAGTAATTAAATTTAGTTTTTTAGATTTAAGTTGCATATATCTACCAATAGATGGCGCCAGATAAACTTAAAAAATGAATGAAAATTATTTATAAAGTACATTCGGAAATATAGCAAAAAAAAAAAAAAAAGTAGGAATTGACTTAAAAAAATTTTTTTATATTACTTGTTTTTTTAAAGTTTAAATAGTAAATATTTATATTTAATAAATGAATCTGGAAGTTCGAATAAGGAAATGAGATTTGTTAGTAAAGAAAATTTATTACATGAATTGGTTTCAGCTATATGTATATTATGAAGAAAAATTTGCATAGTAAAAACTGCCACGAGGAAAAAAGTATATATTTATTGAATTGAAAACAATTATTTTTTAAACATGTATTCTTTTTCCAGATATAATAGAGTCAGACTTTTAAAAATAAAAAACAGCACTGTCTCACATAGAAAAGTAAAAGAAATTTCATTTCAATAATAGTTTTTTTCTTTCTAATGCATCTGGCAAATACTTAGATCATGATCTTCCATGCCATAAGGGCTGCACTGACGTTGCTCACTTAGCACTACCCAGGGAAGCGTGAAACCTGAAGATGAGCTATGGACGCGAAGTAACAATGCCCCCACAACGCTCTACGATCATGTTAAACCAGGACCTATGGTTTAAAGTGGACTCGAACCACTACAAACACCCACGGCACCGCCGGGACTCGAACTCGAAACCTATGATACAGAGCGCCAGAATGCTAGCCACTCGATCACCAGGTCGATTTCAAAAATAGTAAAATATAATAATAATAACACATGAAAAAATATTTCTACACTACTTAAAACAGCATAAAATTTTGTATACAAATTAAATTCCATTTATATGTGTTAAAATAATTAGTACATAAATTATTTTAAATTATAATATGTAAGTTTCGTATTTTATTATATATATTTTCAGGTATAAATCTCATTTCATAATAATAATAATAATAACACCATCATCATCATCATTGACGCAAAAGCACCATGGTGGGCCTGGCAAATTTCGAGACAAGAGACGTTTTCTTTTCATGGGATAAGGTTATCAGCCCTATTCCCATTGCTCTACAGTCATATGAGAGCGGGACTTGCGGTTTAAAGTAGATTACGAACCACTACAAACATCCATGGCACCACCGGGACTCGAACCCGAAACCTGAGCGAAACCACCGAGCGCCAGAGCGATAGCCATTCGGCTATCAGGTTCCAAATAGAAATACATTGAAAGAAAAAAAAAAGAAAAATTTTTTTTTTTTTATAATTCTATATAAGGTTTCGGGATTTTTCTTTATTCTCAAACATGTAAAATAATTAAACTTTCTCTCGTATATTAATCAGAAGTAAAAATTAAAAATAAAAAGTCTACTTACAACATATACTTGTATTTCAATTCTGAATATAAGAATGCACTTTCAACTTACCTATAAAGAAATGAAAATAACAATGATTAATATACATTACTTACAACAGTAAATGTGTACAATAACGTGAATAAATTTAAGAAATGACTACACAAATATGCTCAACAGTAATTGGGGAAAAAATTAAAAATTTCAACGTGCACCTTTTTCTAATTTAATGTGCTGTTTATTTATCAGCTAACTATCAGTAGAATCTTAATAAATATTAAATTTAGGGGACTCAAAACCCGCAGGGACTCGAACCCGAAATACCTGTAGCATCGAGTCCCTTGGTCATGAGGACCCAATAATAATAAACATATAAATATTTAGCCCAGTTTTTAAAAATCATAATAGGATTCATCATCTATAAAAATGGTTTATTATTTCTGCTTATTTAATTACTTTTTTTTCACGTTATGTTACATATTAATTTATTATAACATATTATATATTAATTTATTATGGGGCCTAATGGCCGAGTGACTAGCGCTCGGTGCTGCTGGTTTTCGGGTTCGAGTCCCGGCAGTGCCATGGATGGTTGTAGTGGTTCGAAATCCACTTTAAACCGTAGGTCCTGGTCTAAATATGACTGTTGGGCGTAGGGCTGACAAACTCGCGTAAAACGAAAAACATCTCATGTCTCGAAATCTGCAAGTAGTCGAAATGGCACTCCATGGAGCTATTGCGCCACTGACGATGATGATATTAATTTATTATGATATACTATATGCTAATTTAAGGAACTCAATATCAAATGACATAATTTAGAAAAACTGCACACATTAATTACAGAACATAGTTAGTTCATGAATACCAAGTTCTACGTATCCAAATTCTTATAAAATAATTTAATTAACCACACTTATAACTACAATCCATGAATAAACACAATATATGAACAAAAAAAAAAAATACTCATTAACACATGAATTTTTTAGTAATTAAAAAAATACATATCTTTTAAGTAACGCCATTAAATTCTATGAATGAGAGAGAGGAAGGTAAAAAAGCATTTGGCATATTATTTAAAGACGAGAAATATTTTTAGAAAGGGGGACTGGCATAAAAATCTTTTCAAAGTCATAACAATATCCTTTTTTTCTTTTTTTTTTTTTCTTTTTTCCTACTAGCAGCAGACTTCTTAATGATCTTCACTAACGAGTTTGAAGGTAATAATAATAAAAAAAAATCCACCTTCACAAATGTTGAACCTTTCTACTAATAAAGAAATTGAAGTGTTAAATTAGAAATCAAAAAATGAAAAGAAATGTGTTGAATGAAGAAAACGAACAGGAAAAAAGAAAAGAAAAGAAATAAAAAAAATCTAAATTCCATTGCTTTAATTTTTCCTTACTTTCATTCTTTTTATCTTTTTATTCCTCACATCAACGCGCGCACACCTTTTTTATAAAAATGGTCCACTTTTATCTATGTCCAGAATGACATCGGTAAAAAAAAAAAAAAAAAAATGTAGGGGGAGGGCACTTTGGAATGCTTGCAAGATCCACAGATCTTGCTTGGCACGATTATTTCTTCTTTTTTGGAATAATTGGCGAGTATCTCGCCTCATTTGGCGCAGTTCAGATTTCGTTTCGATCAATGAACAAAGTGCAGTTTCTGCGTCAGCAATTTGCTTATTTTGCTTGTTTTTTTTTCAGCAAAATCACCTTTTCTGCCTTTTCCTGAGCAAAGGGACACGTGTTTTAGTGCTGCAGTTTGCTATTATTATTCTAGGATGTTGTTAGTCTTAAAAGAAGGAAAAAAAGATTCAGGATTCTTCGCTCTAAACTTGTTCAAGTTTACATTAAACCTTTGAAAGGCAGCTAATGAACACTGATCTAGTTTTGACATGTTTGGGAATTAAAAATTTATGAAAGGCTTTTAAATTATAAAGGAGTTGTGAGTACATGAAGATGACAGAGGCGTATTAAGATAAAAAAAAGCAACAGATCACATTAATCAGTGTTGCATAATTTTATTTATTTATTTTTTTAATGGATTATATAAAAATAAAGTTTGCATCCTTAAAAAGAAAGCTTACTGTTGTGAATTAAAGGTTTCTATACAATACGGTAATTAAGTCAGAGAAGAGAGAAACCAATTTAATATCAGTTGGGTTTGTCGCTCTACTGTCATTTTGTGCTCACGAGGGATAATTAGACAGGGACCTACAGTTTAAAGCGGATTCCTAACCACTAACAAACACACCAGCTCCAGGAATCCAACCTGAAGCCTGTGGTAACAACGGCCAAAGCGGTAGCCACTTAGCTAACAGGCCGTCACTTCAATATCAAGTAAAAATTCGCGTGCGTAAAACTTTAAAAATTCTATAAAAATTTGAATGTTCTATTTTTTAAAGAAATTAATATTTTAAACAAAAAATTCTAAAATATATTCTCTTTTTTTTATTATAAAATAATTATATAAGTTATTTCCATAATATTATATAAGTTATTTCCATAATATCAAATAAGTCTGTGTCAAATTTGATGTCAAAATATTCATTAGTGTTTGAGTTACGCTTGGCTTTGGGAGACGCTAAAACTGATTCCTGCGATTTTTGAAATGTCTCAATTAATTGAGCAAAGAACTCGCATTAAATTTTGTTTGTGGAAACGTATAGAATGTTGCAGTAGTCATTCGGTGAGCTTTCCTATATCGGAAAGAAAAGTTTAGAAGTGGTATATACAGTTCAAAGAAGGCAGAGAACGCGTTGAAGACGAAGAGCCCTCTGGTCGACCACCAACTTCAACCGACGAAGCTCACGTCCAGAAAATTAAAGATCTGGTGCTTGCAACCGTCGATTTACAATTAGGGATCTTGCTGATGATGTTGGAATTTCAAACGGATTGATCAGTTTTATTTTGGGCCTCAAACGCGTCAAATCACGATTCGTACCGTAAACACTGAATTGATTCTTCGTGACATTTTCGCCAAAAGTGAAACCCATATCATTCACACCATGCGACTTCGGGCTATTCCCTAAACTTAAAAGACCACTCAGGGAGACCATTTCGACTGAAAAGATTCAACGTGAATTGCCGAGCGCTTTGAAGGCTATCCCACTGATGACTTTTAGCATGCATTGAGGATTGGAAAAAACGATGGCATAAATGCATTGTGTCCGGAGGGGAATACTTTAAATGTGAGGAAATAAATTTGGAAGAATAAATAAAGAGTTTTTGAAAAAAAAAAAAAAAAAAATGGTCTTACTTTTTGGGCACAGTAGTATATAGAATATGTAATATATATATAAACATACATATGTAAACTTTTCATTTAGAATCTTAAACTTTTTTTGGAAGATTGTATAGTGTATCAGCCTTAAACTTAAAAAAAAAAAAAAAAAAAAAATGAAACTGGCAGAAGAAATATTTCGAATTCAATTTTTATAAAAAAATCTCAG